>CM065418.1:12032104-12328716 GCA_033060865.1 Dorcus hopei
TTAAAAATATTTCCGACTCCGGCGGCGACATCTACACATGAGTAGCGGAAAGTCGAGAAATAATTAATTATACGCGAGACGAAAATTTTCGTACAAAACTACAATTGTATTAGGATCACAGGGAGTGCGATGAGGGTGTCGGAAGGTACGTAGCACTTTTCGCGCCAAATTAAATACACGAAAAGAAGCGAAATTATTTTTAAAATATTTCCGACTCCGGCAGCGACATCTACACATGAGTAGCGGAAAGTCGAGAAATAATTAATTATACGCGAGACGAAATTTTCGTACAAAACTACAATTGTATTAGGATCACAGGAGTGCGATGAGGTGTCGGAAGGTACGTAGCACTTTCGCGCCAAATTAAATACACGAAAAAGAAGCGAAATTATTTTTAAAAATATTTCCGACTCCGGCAGCGACATCTACACATGAGTAGCGGAAAGTCGAGAAATAATTAATTATACGCGAGACGAAATTTTCGTACAAAACTACAATTGTATTAGGATCACAGGAGTGCGATGAGGTGTCGGAAGGTACGTAGCACTTTCGCGCCAAATTAAATACACGAAAAGAAGCGAAATTATTTTTAAAATATTTCCGACTCCGGCGGCGACATCTACACGTGAGTAGCGGAAAGTCGAGAAATAATTAATTATACGCGAGACGAAATTTTCGTACAAAACTACAATTGTATTAGGATCACAGGAGTGCGATGAGGTGTCGGAAGGTACGTAGCACTTTCGCGCCAAATTAAATACACGAAAAGAAGCGAAATTATTTTTTAAAAATATTTCCTACTCCGGCGGCGACATCTACACATGAGTAGCGGAAAGTCGAGAGATAATTAATTATACGCGAGACGAAATTTTCGTACAAAACTACAATTGTATTAGGATCACAGGAGTGCGATGAGGTGTCGGAAGGTACGTAGCACATTCGCGCCAAATTAAATACACGAAAAAGAAGCGAAATTATTTTTTAAAAATATTTCCTACTCCGGCGGCGACATCTACACATGAGTAGCGGAAAGTCGAGAAATAATTAATTATACGCGAGACGAAATTTTCGTACAAAACTACAATTGTATTAGGATCACAGGAGTGCGATGAGGTGTCGGAAGGTACGTAGCACTTTCGCGCCAAATTAAATACACGAAAAGAAGCGAAATTATTTTTTAAAATATTTCCGACTCCGGCGGCGACATCTACACATGAGTAGCGGAAAGTCGAGAAATAATTAATTATACGCGAGACGAAATTTTCGTACAAAACTACAATTGTATTAGGATCACAGGAGTGCGATGAGGTGTCGGAAGGTACGTAGCACTTTCGCGCCAAATTAAATACACGAAAAGAAGCGAAATTATTTTTTAAAATATTTCCGACTCCGGCGGCGACATCTACACATGAGTAGCGGAAAGTCGAGAAATAATTAATTATACGCGAGACGAAATTTTCGTACAAAACTACAATTGTATTAGGATCACAGGAGTGCGATGAGGTGTCGGAAGGTACGTAGCACTTTCGCGCCAAATTAAATACACGAAAAAGAAGCGAAATTATTTTTTAAAAATATTTCCGACTCCGGCGGCGACATCTACACATGAGTAGCAGAAAGTCGAGAAATAATTAATTATACGCGAGACGAAATTTTCGTACAAAACTACAATTGTATTAGGATCACAGGAGTGCGATGAGGTGTCGGAAGGTACGTAGCACTTTCGCGCCAAATTAAATACACGAAAAAGAAGCGAAATTATTTTTTAAAAATATTTCCGACTCCGGCGGCGACATCTACACATGAGTAGCAGAAAGTCGAGAAATAATTAATTATACGCGAGACGAAATTTTCGTACAAAACTACAATTGTATTAGGATCACAGGAGTGCGATGAGGTGTCGGAAGGTACGTAGCACTTTCGCGCCAAATTAAATACACGAAAAAGAAGCGAAATTATTATTTAAAATATTTCCGACTCCGGTGGCGACATCTACACATGAGTAGCGGAAAGTCGAGAAATAATTAATTATACGCGAGACGAAATTTTCGTACAAAACTACAATTGTATTAGGATCACAGGAGTGCGATGAGGTGTCGGAAGGTACGTAGCACTTTCGCGCCAAATTAAATACACGAAAAAGAAGCGAAATTATTTTTTAAAAATATTTCCGACTCCGGCGGCGACATCTACACATGAGTAGCAGAAAGTCGAGAAATAATTAATTATACGCGAGACGAAATTTTCGTACAAAACTACAATTGTATTAGGATCACAGGAGTGCGATGAGGTGTCGGAAGGTACGTAGCACTTTCGCGCCAAATTAAATACACGAAAAAGAAGCGAAATTATTTTTTAAAAATATTTCCTACTCCGGCGGCGACATCTACACATGAGTAGCGGAAAGTCGAGAGATAATTAATTATACGCGAGACGAAATTTTCGTACAAAACTACAATTGTATTAGGATCACAGGAGTGCGATGAGGTGTCGGAAGGTACGTAGCACTTTCGCGCCAAATTAAATACACGAAAAAGAAGCGAAATTATTTTTTAAAAATATTTCCGACTCCGGCGGCGACATCTACACATGAGTAGCGGAAAGTCGAGAAATAATTAATTATACGCGAGACGAAATTTTCGTACAAAACTACAATTGTATTAGGATCACAGGAGTGCGATGAGGTGTCGGAAGGTACGTAGCACTTTCGCGCCAAATTAAATACACGAAAAAGAAGCGAAATTATTTTTTAAAAATATTTCCTACTCCGGCGGCGACATCTACACATGAGTAGCGGAAAGTCGAGAGATAATTAATTATACGCGAGACGAAATTTTCGTACAAAACTACAATTGTATTAGGATCACAGGAGTGCGATGAGGTGTCGGAAGGTACGTAGCACTTTCGCGCCAAATTAAATACACGAAAAAGAAGCGAAATTATTTTTTAAAAATATTTCCTACTCCGGCGGCGACATCTACACATGAGTAGCGGAAAGTCGAGAAATAATTAATTATACGCGAGACGAAATTTTCGTACAAAACTACAATTGTATTAGGATCACAGGAGTGCGATGAGGTGTCGGAAGGTACGTAGCACTTTCGCGCCAAATTAAATACACGAAAAAGAAGCGAAATTATATTTTTAAAATATTTCCGACTCCGGCGGCGACATCTACACATGAGTAGCTGAAAGTCGAAAAATAATTAATTATACGAGAAACGAAATTTTCGTACAAAACTACAATTGTATTAGGATCACAGGAGTGCGATGAGGTGTCGGAAGGTACGTAGCACTTTCGCGCCAAATTAAATACACGAAAAAGAAGCGAAATTATATTTTAATAATATTTCCGACTACGGTGGCTACATCAACACATGAGAAGCGGAAAGTCGAGAAATAATTAATTATACGCGAGACGAAATTTTCGTACAAAACTACAATTGTATTAGGATCACAGGAGTGCGATGAGGTGTCGGAAGGTACGTAGCACTTTCGCGCCAAATTAAATACACGAAAAAGAAGCGAAATTATTTTTTTAAAATATTTCCGACTCCGGCGGCGACATCTACACATGAGTAGCGGAAAGTCGAGAAATAATTAATTATACGCGAGACGAAATTTTCGTACAAAACTACAATTGTATTAGGATCACAGGAGTGCGATGAGGTGTCGGAAGGTACGTAGCACTTTCGCGCCAAATTAAATACACGAAAAAGAAGCGAAATTATTTTTTAAAAATATTTCCTACTCCGGCGGCGACATCTACACATGAGTAGCGGAAAGTCGAGAAATAATTAATTATACGCGAGACGAAATTTTCGTACAAAACTACAATTGTATTAGGATCACAGGAGTGCGATGAGGTGTCGGAAGGTACGTAGCACTTTCGCGCCAAATTAAATACACGAAAAGAAGCGAAATTATTTTTTAAAAATATTTCCGACTCCGGCGGCGACATCTACACATGAGTAGCGGAAAGTCGAGAAATAATTAATTATACGCGAGACGAAATTTTCGTACAAAACTACAATTGTATTAGGATCACAGGAGTGCGATGAGGTGTCGGAAGGTACGTAGCACTTTCGCGCCAAATTAAATACACGAAAAAGAAGCGAAATTATTTTTAAAAATATTTCCGACTCCGGCGGCGACATCTACACATGAGTAGCTGAAAGTCGAGAAATAATTAATTATACGCGAGACGAAATTTTCGTACAAAACTACAATTGTATTAGGATCACAGGAGTGCGATGAGGTGTCGGAAGGTACGTAGCACTTTCGCGCCAAATTAAATACACGAAAAAGAATCGAATTTATTATAAAAAAAATTTCCGACTCCGGTGGCGACATCTACACATGAGTAGCGGAAAGTCGAGAAATAATTAATTATACGCGAGACGAAATTTTCGTACAAAACTACAATTGTATTAGGATCACAGGAGTGCGATGAGGTGTCGGAAGGTACGTAGCACTTTCGCGCCAAATTAAATACACGAAAAAGAAGAGAAATTATTATTTAAAATATTTCCGACTCCGGCGGCGACATCTACACATGAGTAGCAGAAAGTCGAGAAATAATTAATTATACGCGAGACGAAATTTTCGTACAAAACTACAATTGTATTAGGATCACAGGAGTGCGATGAGGTGTCGGAAGGTACGTAGCACTTTCGCGCCAAATTAAATACACGAAAAAGAAGCGAAATTATTTTTTTAAAATATTTCCGACTCCGGCGGCGACATCTACACATGAGTAGCGGAAAGTCGAGAAATAATTAATTATACGCGAGACGAAATTTTCGTACAAAACTACAATTGTATTAGGATCACAGGAGTGCGATGAGGTGTCGGAAGGTACGTAGCACATTCGCGCCAAATTAAATACACGAAAAAGAAGCGAAATTATTTTTTTAAAATATTTCCGACTCCGGCGGCGACATCTACACATGAGTAGCGGAAAGTCGAGAAATAATTAATTATACGCGAGACGAAATTTTCGTACAAAACTACAATTGTATTAGGATCACAGGAGTGCGATGAGGTGTCGGAAGGTACGTAGCACTTTCGCGCCAAATTAAATACACGAAAAGAAGCGAAATTATTTTTTAAAAATATTTCCGACTCCGGCGGCGACATCTACACATGAGTAGCAGAAAGTCGAGAAATAATTAATTATACGCGAGACGAAATTTTCGTACAAAACTACAATTGTATTAGGATCACAGGAGTGCGATGAGGTGTCGGAAGGTACGTAGCACTTTCGCGCCAAATTAAATACACGAAAAAGAAGCGAAATTATTTTTTAAAAATATTTCCGACTCCGGCGGCGACATCTACACATGAGTAGCAGAAAGTCGAGAAATAATTAATTATACGCGAGACGAAATTTTCGTACAAAACTACAATTGTATTAGGATCACAGGAGTGCGATGAGGTGTCGGAAGGTACGTAGCACTTTCGCGCCAAATTAAATACACGACAAAGAAGCGAAATTATTTTTTTAAAATATTTCCGACTCCGGCGGCGACATCTACACATGAGTAGCGGAAAGTCGAGAAATAATTAATTATACGCGAGACGAAATTTTCGTACAAAACTACAATTGTATTAGGATCACAGGAGTGCGATGAGGTGTCGGAAGGTACGTAGCACTTTCGCGCCAAATTAAATACACGAAAAAGAAGCGAAATTATTGTTAAAAAATAAAGCCGACTCCGGAGGCGACAGCTACACATGAGTAGCGGAAAGTCGAGAAATAATTAATTATACGCGAGACGAAATTTTCGTACAAAACTACAATTGTATTAGGATCACAGGAGTGCGATGAGGTGTCGGAAGGTACGTAGCACTTTCGCGCCAAATTAAATACACGAAAAAGAAGCGAAATTATTTTTAAAATATTTCCGACTCCGGCGGCGACATCTACACATGAGTAGCGGAAAGTCGAGAAATAATTAATTATACGCGAGACGAAATTTTCGTACAAAACTACAATTGTATTAGGATCACAGGAGTGCGATGAGGTGTCGGAAGGTACGTAGCACTTTCGCGCCAAATTAAATACACGAAAAAGAAGCGAAATTATTTTTTAAAAATATTTCCTACTCCGGCGGCGACATCTACACATGAGTAGCGGAAAGTCGAGAAATAATTAATTATACGCGAGACGAAATTTTCGTACAAAACTACAATTGTATTAGGATCACAGGAGTGCGATGAGGTGTCGGAAGGTACGTAGCACTTTCGCGCCAAATTAGATACACGAAAAGAAGCGAAATTATTTTTAAAATATTTCCGACTCCGGCGGCGACATCTACACATGAGTAGCAGAAAGTCGAGAAATAATTAATTATACGCGAGACGAAATTTTCGTACAAAACTACAATTGTATTAGGATCACAGGAGTGCGATGAGGTGTCGGAAGGTACGTAGCACTTTCGCGCCAAAACAAATACACCCAAAAGAACCGAAACTCACTTTTAAAAATATTTCCGACTCCGGCGGCGACATCTACACATGAGTAGCAGAAAGTCGAGAAATAATTAATTATACGCGAGACGAAATTTTCGTACAAAACTACAATTGTATTAGGATCACAGGAGTGCGATGAGGTGTCGGAAGGTACGTAGCACTTTCGCGCCAAATTAAATACACGAAAAGAAGCGAAATTATTTTTAAAAATTTTTCCGACTCCGGCGGCGACATCTACACATGAGTAGCGGAAAGTCGAGAAATAATTAATTATACGCGAGACGAAATTTTCGTACAAAACTACAATTGTATTAGGATCACAGGAGTGCGATGAGGTGTCGGAAGGTACGTAGCACTTTCGCGCCAAATTAAATACACGAAAAAGAAGCGAAATTATTATTTAAAATATTTCCGACTCCGGTGGCGACATCTACACATGAGTAGCGGAAAGTCGAGAAATAATTAATTATACGCGAGACGAAATTTTCGTACAAAACTACAATTGTATTAGGATCACAGGAGTGCGATGAGGTGTCGGAAGGTACGTAGCACTTTCGCGCCAAATTAAATACACGAAAAAGAAGCGAAATTATTTTTTAAAAATATTTCCGACTCCGGCGGCGACATCTACACATGAGTAGCGGAAAGTCGAGAAATAATTAATTATAGGCGAGACGAAATTTTCGTACAAAACTACAATTGTATTAGGATCACAGGAGTGCGATGAGGTGTCGGAAGGTACGTAGCACTTTCGCGCCAAATTAAATACACGAAAAAGAAGCGAAATTATTTTTTAAAAATATTTCCGACTCCGGCGGCGACATCTACACATGAGTAGCGGAAAGTCGAGAAATAATTAATTATACGCGAGACGAAATTTTCGTACAAAACTACAATTGTATTAGGATCACAGGAGTGCGATGAGGTGTCGGAAGGTACGTAGCACTTTCGCGCCAAATTAAATACACGAAAAAGAAGCGAAATTATTTTTTAAAAATATTTCCTACTCCGGCGGCGACATCTACACATGAGTAGCGGAAAGTCGAGAAATAATTAATTATACGCGAGACGAAATTTTCGTACAAAACTACAATTGTATTAGGATCACAGGAGTGCGATGAGGTGTCGGAAGGTACGTAGCACTTTCGCGCCAAATTAAATACACGAAAAAGAAGCGAAATTATTTTTTAAAAATATTTCCGACTCCGGCGGCGACATCTACACATGAGTAGCAGAAAGTCGAGAAATAATTAATTATACGCGAGACGAAATTTTCGTACAAAACTACAATTGTATTAGGATCACAGGAGTGCGATGAGGTGTCGGAAGGTACGTAGCACTTTCGCGCCAAATTAAATACACGAAAAAGAAGCGAAATTATTTTTTTAAAATATTTCCGACTCCGGCGGCGACATCTACACATGAGTAGCAGAAAGTCGAGAAATAATTAATTATACGCGAGACGAAATTTTCGTACAAAACTACAATTGTATTAGGATCACAGGAGTGCGATGAGGTGTCGGAAGGTACGTAGCACTTTCGCGCCAAATTAAATACACGAAAAAGAAGCGAAATTATTTTTTAAAAATATTTCCTACTCCGGCGGCGACATCTACACATGAGTAGCGGAAAGTCGAGAAATAATTAATTATACGCGAGACGAAATTTTCGTACAAAACTACAATTGTATTAGGATCACAGGAGTGCGATGAGGTGTCGGAAGGTACGTAGCACTTTCGCGCCAAATTAAATACACGAAAAAGAAGCGAAATTATTTTTTAAAAATATTTCCGACTCCGGCGGCGACATCTACACATGAGTAGCGGAAAGTCGAGAAATAATTAATTATACGCGAGACGAAATTTTCGTACAAAACTACAATTGTATTAGGATCACAGGAGTGCGATGAGGTGTCGGAAGGTACGTAGCACTTTCGCGCCAAATTAAATACACGAAAAAGAAGCGAAATTATTTTTTTAAAATATTTCCGACTCCGGCGGCGACATCTACACATGAGTAGCAGAAAGTCGAGAAATAATTAATTATACGCGAGACGAAATTTTCGTACAAAACTACAATTGTATTAGGATCACAGGAGTGCGATGAGGTGTCGGAAGGTACGTAGCACTTTCGCGCCAAATTAAATACACGAAAAAGAAGCGAAATTATTTTTTTAAAATATTTCCGACTCCGGCGGCGACATCTACACATGAGTAGCAGAAAGTCGAGAAATAATTAATTATACGCGAGACGAAATTTTCGTACAAAACTACAATTGTATTAGGATCACAGGAGTGCGATGAGGTGTCGGAAGGTACGTAGCACTTTCGCGCCAAATTAAATACACGAAAAGAAGCGAAATTATTTTTAAAAATATTTCCTACTCCGGCGGCGACATCTACACATGAGTAGCGGAAAGTCGAGAAATAATTAATTATACGCGAGACGAAATTTTCGTACAAAACTACAATTGTATTAGGATCACAGGAGTGCGATGAGGTGTCGGAAGGTACGTAGCACATTCGCGCCAAATTAAATACACGAAAAAGAAGCGAAATTATTTTTTAAAAATATTTCCGACTCCGGCGGCGACATCTACACATGAGTAGCAGAAAGTCGAGAAATAATTAATTATACGCGAGACGAAATTTTCGTACAAAACTACAATTGTATTAGGATCACAGGAGTGCGATGAGGTGTCGGAAGGTACGTAGCACTTTCGCGCCAAATTAAATACACGAAAAAGAAACGAAATTATTTCTTAAAAATATTTCCGACTCCGGCGGCGACATCTACACATGAGTAGCAGAAAGTCGAGAAATAATTAATTACACGCGAGACGAAATTTTCGTACAAAACTACAATTGTATTAGGATCACAGGAGTGCGATGAGGTGTCGGAAGGTACGTAGCACTTTCGCGCCAAATTAAATACACGAAAAAGAATCTAAAATCATTTAAAAAAATAAATACGACTCCGGCGGCGACATCTACACATGAGTAGCGGAAAGTCGAGAAATAATTAATTATACGCGAGACGAAATTTTCGTACAAAACTACAATTGTATTAGGATCACAGGAGTGCGATGAGGTGTCGGAAGGTACGTAGCACTTTCGCGCCAAATTAAATACACGAAAAAGAAGCGAAATTATTTTTTAAAAATATTTCCGACTCCGGCGGCGACATCTACACATGAGTAGCAGAAAGTCGAGAAATAATTAATTATACGCGAGACGAAATTTTCGTACAAAACTACAATTGTATTAGGATCACAGGAGTGCGATGAGGTGTCGGAAGGTACGTAGCACTTTCGCGCCAAATTAAATACACGAAACAGAAGCGAAATTATTTTTTAAAAATATTTCCGACTCCGGCGGCGACATCTACACATGAGTAGCGGAAAGTCGAGAGATAATTAATTATACGCGAGACGAAATTTTCGTACAAAACTACAATTGTATTAGGATCACAGGAGTGCGATGAGGTGTCGGAAGGTACGTAGCACTTTCGCGCCAAATTAAATACACGAAAAAGAACCGAAATTATTGTTGAAAATAATTTCAGACTCCGGCGGCGACATCTACACATGAGTAGCGGAAAGTCGAGAAATAATTAATTATACGCGAGACGAAATTTTCGTACAAAACTACAATTGTATTAGGATCACAGGAGTGCGATGAGGTGTCGGAAGGTACGTAGCACTTTCGCGCCAAATTAAATACACGAAAAAGAAGCGAAATTATTTTTAAATATATTTCCGACTCCGGCGGCGACATCTACACATGAGTAGCGGAAAGTCGAGAAATAATTAATTATACGCGAGACGAAATTTTCGTACAAAACTACAATTGTATTAGGATCACAGGAGTGCGATGAGGTGTCGGAAGGTACGTAGCACTTTCGCGCCAAATTAAATACACGAAAAAGAAGCGAAATTATTTTTTAAAAATATTTCCTACTCCGGCGGCGACATCTACACATGAGTAGCGGAAAGTCGAGAAATAATTAATTATACGCGAGACGAAATTTTCGTACAAAACTACAATTGTATTAGGATCACAGGAGTGCGATGAGGTGTCGGAAGGTACGTAGCACTTTCGCGCCAAATTAAATACACGCACAAGAAGCGAAATTATTATTTAAAATATTTCCGACTCCGGTGGCGACATCTACACATGAGTAGCGGAAAGTCGAGAAATAATTAATTATACGCGAGACGAAATTTTCGTACAAAACTACAATTGTATTAGGATCACAGGAGTGCGATGAGGTGTCGGAAGGTACGTAGCACTTTCGCGCCAAATTAAATACACGAAAAAGAAGCGAAATTTATTTTTAAAAATATTTCCGACTCCGGCGGCGACATCTACACATGAGTAGCAGAAAGTCGAGAAATAATTAATTATACGCGAGACGAAATTTTCGTACAAAACTACAATTGTATTAGGATCACAGGAGTGCGATGAGGTGTCGGAAGGTACGTAGCACTTTCGCGCCAAATTAAATACACGAAAAAGAAGCGAAATTATTTTTTTAAAATATTTCCGACTCCGGCGGCGACATCTACACATGAGTAGCAGAAAGTCGAGAAATAATTAATTATACGCGAGACGAAATTTTCGTACAAAACTACAATTGTATTAGGATCACAGGAGTGCGATGAGGTGTCGGAAGGTACGTAGCACTTTCGCGCCAAATTAAATACACGAAAAAGAAGCGAAATTATTTTTAAAAAATATTTCCTACTCCGGCGGCGACATCTACACATGAGTAGCGGAAAGTCGAGAAATAATTAATTATACGCGAGACGAAATTTTCGTACAAAACTACAATTGTATTAGGATCACAGGAGTGCGATGAGGTGTCGGAAGGTACGTAGCACTTTCGCGCCAAATTAAATACACGAAAAAGAAGCGAAATTATTTTTAAAAATATTTCCGACTCCGGCGGCGACATCTACACATGAGTAGCGGAAAGTCGAGAAATAATTAATTATACGCGAGACGAAATTTTCGTACAAAACTACAATTGTATTAGGATCACAGGAGTGCGATGAGGTGTCGGAAGGTACGTAGCACTTTCGCGCCAAATTAAATACACGAAAAAGAAGCGAAATTATTTTTAAAAATATTTCCGACTCCGGCGGCGACATCTACACATGAGTAGCAGAAAGTCGAGAAATAATTAATTATACGCGAGACGAAATTTTCGTACAAAACTACAATTGTATTAGGATCACAGGAGTGCGATGAGGTGTCGGAAGGTACGTAGCACTTTCGCGCCAAATTAAATACACGAAAAAGAAGCGAAATTATTTTTAAAATATTTCCGACTCCGGCGGCGACATCTACACATGAGTAGCGGAAAGTCGAGAAATAATTAATTATACGCGAGACGAAATTTTCGTACAAAACTACAATTGTATTAGGATCACAGGAGTGCGATGAGGTGTCGGAAGGTACGTAGCACTTTCGCGCCAAATTAAATACACGAAAAAGAAGCGAAATTATTATTTAAAATATTTCCGACTCCGGTGGCGACATCTACACATGAGTAGCGGAAAGTCGAGAAATAATTAATTATACGCGAGACGAAATTTTCGTACAAAACTACAATTGTATTAGGATCACAGGAGTGCGATGAGGTGTCGGAAGGTACGTAGCACTTTCGCGCCAAATTAAATACACGAAAAAGAAGCGAAATTATTTTTTAAAAATATTTCCGACTCCGGCGGCGACATCTACACATGAGTAGCAGAAAGTCGAGAAATAATTAATTATACGCGAGACGAAATTTTCGTACAAAACTACAATTGTATTAGGATCACAGGAGTGCGATGAGGTGTCGGAAGGTACGTAGCACTTTCGCGCCAAATTAAATACACGAATACGAAGCGTAATTATTTATGAAAAATATTTCCTACTCCGGCGGCGACATCTACACATGAGTAGCGGAAAGTCGAGAAATAATTAATTATACGCGAGACGAAATTTTCGTACAAAACTACAATTGTATTAGGATCACAGGAGTGCGATGAGGTGTCGGAAGGTACGTAGCACTTTCGCGCCAAATTAAATACACGAAAAAGAAGCGAAATTATTTTTTAAAAATATTTCCTACTCCGGCGGCGACATCTACACATGAGTAGCGGAAAGTCGAGAAATAATTAATTATACGCGAGACGAAATTTTCGTACAAAACTACAATTGTATTAGGATCACAGGAGTGCGATGAGGTGTCGGAAGGTACGTAGCACTTTCGCGCCAAATTAAATACACGAAAAAGAAGCGAAATTATTTTTAAAAATATTTCCGACTCCGGCGGCGACATCTACACATGAGTAGCGGAAAGTCGAGAAATAATTAATTATACGCGAGACGAAATTTTCGTACAAAACTACAATTGTATTAGGATCACAGGAGTGCGATGAGGTGTCGGAAGGTACGTAGCACTTTCGCGCCAAATTAAATACACGAAAAGAAGCGAAATTATTTTTTTAAAATATTTCCTACTCCGGCGGCGACATCTACACATGAGTAGCGGAAAGTCGAGAAATAATTAATTATACGCGAGACGAAATTTTCGTACAAAACTACAATTGTATTAGGATCACAGGAGTGCGATGAGGTGTCGGAAGGTACGTAGCACTTTCGCGCCAAATTAAATACACGAAAAAGAAGCGAAATTATATATTTAAAATTATATCCGACTCCGGCGGCGACATCTACACATGAGTAGCAGAAAGTCGAGAAATAATTAATTATACGCGAGACGAAATTTTCGTACAAAACTACAATTGTATTAGGATCACAGGAGTGCGATGAGGTGTCGGAAGGTACGTAGCACTTTCGCGCCAAATTAAATACACGAAAAAGAAGCGAAATTAATATTTAAAAATATTTCCGACTCCGGCGGCGACATCTACACATGAGTAGCAGAAAGTCGAGAAATAATTAATTATACGCGAGACGAAATTTTCGTACAAAACTACAATTGTATTAGGATCACAGGAGTGCGATGAGGTGTCGGAAGGTACGTAGCACTTTCGCGCCAAATTAAATACACGAAAAAGAAGCGAAATTATTTTTAAAAATATTTCCGACTCCGGCGGCGACATCTACACATGAGTAGCGGAAAGTCGAGAAATAATTAATTATACGCGAGACGAAATTTTCGTACAAAACTACAATTGTATTAGGATCACAGGAGTGCGATGAGGTGTCGGAAGGTACGTAGCACTTTCGCGCCAAATTAAATACACGAAAAAGAAGCGAAATTATTTTTTTAAAATATTTCCGACTCCGGCGGCGACATCTACACATGAGTAGCAGAAAGTCGAGAAATAATTAATTATACGCGAGACGAAATTTTCGTACAAAACTACAATTGTATTAGGATCACAGGAGTGCGATGAGGTGTCGGAAGGTACGTAGCACTTTCGCGCCAAATTAAATACACGAAAAAGAAGCGAAATTATTTTTTAAAAATATTTCCGACTCCGGCGGCGACATCTACACATGAGTAGCGGAAAGTCGAGAAATAATTAATTATACGCGAGACGAAATTTTCGTACAAAACTACAATTGTATTAGGATCACAGGAGTGCGATGAGGTGTCGGAAGGTACGTAGCACTTTCGCGCCAAATTAAATACACGAAAAAGAAGCGAAATTATTTTTAAAATATTTCCGACTCCGGGGGCGACATCTACACATGAGTAGCGGAAAGTCGAGAAATAATTAATTATACGCGAGACGAAATTTTCGTACAAAACTACAATTGTATTAGGATCACAGGAGTGCGATGAGGTGTCGGAAGGTACGTAGCACTTTCGCGCCAAATTAAATACACGAAAAAGAAGCGAAATTATTTTTAATAATATTTCCGACTCCGGCGGCGACATCTACACATGAGTAGCAGAAAGTCGAGAAATAATTAATTATACGCGAGACGAAATTTTCGTACAAAACTACAATTGTATTAGGATCACAGGAGTGCGATGAGGTGTCGGAAGGTACGTAGCACATTCGCGCCAAATTAAATACACGAAAAGAAGCGAAATTATTTTTAAAAATATTTCTGACTCCGGCGGCGACATCTACACATGAGTAGCGGAAAGTCGAGAAATAATTAATTATACGCGAGACGAAATTTTCGTACAAAACTACAATTGTATTAGGATCACAGGAGTGCGATGAGGTGTCGGAAGGTACGTAGCACTTTCGCGCCAAATTAAATACACGAAAAAGAAGCGAAATTATTTTTAAAAATATTTCCGACTCCGGCGGCGACATCTACACATGAGTAGCGGAAAGTCGAGAAATAATTAATTATACGCGAGACGAAATTTTCGTACAAAACTACAATTGTATTAGGATCACAGGAGTGCGATGAGGTGTCGGAAGGTACGTAGCACTTTCGCGCCAAATTAAATACACGAAAAAGAAGCGAAATTATTTTTAAAATATTTCCGACTCCGGCGGCGACATCTACACATGAGTAGCGGAAAGTCGAGAAATAATTAATTATACGCGAGACGAAATTTTCGTACAAAACTACAATTGTATTAGGATCACAGGAGTGCGATGAGGTGTCGGAAGGTACGTAGCACTTTCGCGCCAAATTAAATACACGAAAAAGAAGCGAAATTATTTTTTAAAAATATTTCCGACTCCGGCGGCGACATCTACACATGAGTAGCGGAAAGTCGAGAAATAATTAATTATACGCGAGACGAAATTTTCGTACAAAACTACAATTGTATTAGGATCACAGGAGTGCGATGAGGTGTCGGAAGGTACGTAGCACTTTCGCGCCAAATTAAATACACGAAAAAGAAGCGAAATTATTTTTTAAAAATATTTCCGACTCCGGCGGCGACATCTACACATGAGTAGCAGAAAGTCGAAAAATAATTAATTATACGAGAAACGAAATTTTCGTACAAAACTACAATTGTATTAGGATCACAGGAGTGCGATGAGGTGTCGGAAGGTACGTAGCACTTTCGCGCCAAATTAAATACACGAAAAAGAAGCGAAATTATTTTTTAAAATATCTCCTACTCCTGCGGAGACTTCTACACATGAGTAGCTGAAAGTCGATATATAATTAATTATACGCGAGACGAAATTTTCGTACAAAACTACAATTGTATTAGGATCACAGGAGTGCGATGAGGTGTCGGAAGGTACGTAGCACATTCGCGCCAAATTAAATACACGAAAAAGAAGCGAAATTATTTTTTAAAAATATCTCCTACTCCGGCGGCGACATCTACACATGAGTAGCGGAAAGTCGAGAAATAATTAATTATACGCGAGACGAAATTTTCGTACAAAACTACAATTGTATTAGGATCACAGGAGTGCGATGAGGTGTCGGAAGGTACGTAGCACTTTCGCGCCAAATTAAATACACGAAAAAGAAGCGAAATTATTTTTTAAAAATATTTCCTACTCCGGCGGCGACATCTACACATGAGTAGCGGAAAGTCGAGAAATAATTAATTATACGCGAGACGAAATTTTCGTACAAAACTACAATTGTATTAGGATCACAGGAGTGCGATGAGGTGTCGGAAGGTACGTAGCACTTTCGCGCCAAATTAAATACACGAAAAAGAAGCGAAATTATTTTTTTAATTTATTTCCTACTCCGGCGGCGACATCTACACATGAGTAGCGGAAAGTCGAGAAATAATTAATTATACGCGAGACGAAATTTTCGTACAAAACTACAATTGTATTAGGATCACAGGAGTGCGATGAGGTGTCGGAAGGTACGTAGCACTTTCGCGCCAAATTAAATACACGAAAAGAAGCGAAATTATTTTTAAAAATATTTCCGACTCCGGCGGCGACATCTACACATGAGTAGCGGAAAGTCGAGAAATAATTAATTATACGCGAGACGAAATTTTCGTACAAAACTACAATTGTATTAGGATCACAGGAGTGCGATGAGGTGTCGGAAGGTACGTAGCACTTTCGCGCCAAATTAAATACACGAAAAAGAAGCGAAATTATTTTTAAAATATTTCCGACTCCGGCGGCGACATCTACACATGAGTAGCGGAAAGTCGAGAAATAATTAATTATACGCGAGACGAAATTTTCGTACAAAACTACAATTGTATTAGGATCACAGGAGTGCGATGAGGTGTCGGAAGGTACGTAGCACTTTCGCGCCAAATTAAATACACGAAAAGAAGCGAAATTATTTTTAAAAATATTTCCGACTCCGGCGGCGACATCTACACATGAGTAGCGGAAAGTCGAGAAATAATTAATTATACGCGAGACGAAATTTTCGTACAAAACTACAATTGTATTAGGATCACAGGAGTGCGATGAGGTGTCGGAAGGTACGTAGCACTTTCGCGCCAAATTAAATACACGAAAAAGAAGCGAAATTATTTTTAAAATATTTCCGACTCCGGCGGCGACATCTACACATGAGTAGCGGAAAGTCGAGAAATAATTAATTATACGCGAGACGAAATTTTCGTACAAAACTACAATTGTATTAGGATCACAGGAGTGCGATGAGGTGTCGGAAGGTACGTAGCACTTTCGCGCCAAATTAAATACACGAAAAGAAGCGAAATTATTTTTTAAAAATATTTCCTACTCCGGCGGCGACATCTACACATGAGTAGCGGAAAGTCGAGAAATAATTAATTATACGCGAGACGAAATTTTCGTACAAAACTACAATTGTATTAGGATCACAGGAGTGCGATGAGGTGTCGGAAGGTACGTAGCACTTTCGCGCCAAATTAAATACACGAAAAAGAAGCGAAATTATTTTTTAAAAATATTTCCGACTCCGGCGGCGACATCTACACATGAGTAGCAGAAAGTCGAGAAATAATTAATTATACGCGAGACGAAATTTTCGTACAAAACTACAATTGTATTAGGATCACAGGAGTGCGATGAGGTGTCGGAAGGTACGTAGCACTTTCGCGCCAAATTAAATACACGAAATAGAAGCGAAATTATTTTTTAAAAATATTTCCTACTCCGGCGGCGACATCTACACATGAGTAGCGGAAAGTCGAGAAATAATTAATTATACGCGAGACGAAATTTTCGTACAAAACTACAATTGTATTAGGATCACAGGAGTGCGATGAGGTGTCGGAAGGTACGTAGCACTTTCGCGCCAAATTAAATACACGAAAAAGGAGCTAGGAAATATTTTTAAAATATTTCCTACTCCGGCGGCGACATCTACACATGAGTAGCGGAAAGTCGAGAAATAATTAATTATACGCGAGACGAAATTTTCGTACAAAACTACAATTGTATTAGGATCACAGGAGTGCGATGAGGTGTCGGAAGGTACGTAGCACTTTCGCGCCAAATTAAATACACGAAAAAGAAGCGAAATTATTTTTTAAAAATATTTCCTACTCCGGCGGCGACATCTACACATGAGTAGCGGAAAGTCGAGAAATAATTAATTATACGCGAGACGAAATTTTCGTACAAAACTACAATTGTATTAGGATCACAGGAGTGCGATGAGGTGTCGGAAGGTACGTAGCACTTTCGCGCCAAATTAAATACACGAAAAAGAAGCGAAATTATTATTTAAAATATTTCCGACTCCGGTGGCGACATCTACACATGAGTAGCGGAAAGTCGAGAAATAATTAATTATACGCGAGACGAAATTTTCGTACAAAACTACAATTGTATTAGGATCACAGGAGTGCGATGAGGTGTCGGAAGGTACGTAGCACTTTCGCGCCAAATTAAATACACGAAAAGAAGCGAAATTATTTTTTAAAAATATTTCCGACTCCGGTGGCGACATCTACACATGAGTAGCGGAAAGTCGAGAAATAATTAATTATACGCGAGACGAAATTTTCGTACAAAACTACAATTGTATTAGGATCACAGGAGTGCGATGAGGTGTCGGAAGGTACGTAGCACTTTCGCGCCAAATTAAAATCACGAAAAAGTAGAGAAATAATTTTTAAAATATTTCCGACTACTGCGGCGACATATACACATGAGTAGCGGAAAGTCGAGAAATAATTAATTATACGCGAGACGAAATTTTCGTACAAAACTACAATTGTATTAGGATCACAGGAGTGCGATGAGGTGTCGGAAGGTACGTAGCACTTTCGCGCCAAATTAAATACACGAAAAATAAGCGAAATTAAATTTTTAAAATAATTCCGACTCCGGCGGCGACATCTACACATGAGTAGCGGAAAGTCGAGAAATAATTAATTATACGCGAGACGAAATTTTCGTACAAAACTACAATTGTATTAGGATCACAGGAGTGCGATGAGGTGTCGGAAGGTACGTAGCACTTTCGCGCCAAATTAAATACACGAAAAGAAGCGAAATTATTTTTAAAAATATTTCCGACTCCGGCGGCGACATCTACACATGAGTAGCAGAAAGTCGAGAAATAATTAATTATACGCGAGACGAAATTTTCGTACAAAACTACAATTGTATTAGGATCACAGGAGTGCGATGAGGTGTCGGAAGGTACGTAGCACTTTCGCGCCAAATTAAATACACGAAAAAGAAGCGAAATTATTTTTTTAAAATATTTCCGACTCCGGCGGCGACATCTACACATGAGTAGCAGAAAGTCGAGAAATAATTAATTATACGCGAGACGAAATTTTCGTACAAAACTACAATTGTATTAGGATCACAGGAGTGCGATGAGGTGTCGGAAGGTACGTAGCACTTTCGCGCCAAATTAAATACACGAAAAAGAAGCGAAATTATTTTTTAAAAATATTTCCGACTCCGGCGGCGACATCTACACATGAGTAGCAGAAAGTCGAGAAATAATTAATTATACGCGAGACGAAATTTTCGTACAAAACTACAATTGTATTAGGATCACAGGAGTGCGATGAGGTGTCGGAAGGTACGTAGCACTTTCGCGCCAAATTAAATACACGAAAAAGAAGCGAAATTATTTTTTAAAAATATTTCCTACTCCGGCGGCGACATCTACACATGAGTAGCGGAAAGTCGAGAGATAATTAATTATACGCGAGACGAAATTTTCGTACAAAACTACAATTGTATTAGGATCACAGGAGTGCGATGAGGTGTCGGAAGGTACGTAGCACATTCGCGCCAAATTAAATACACGAAAAAGAAGCGAAATTATTTTTTTTAAATATTTCCGACTCCGGCGGCGACATCTACACATGAGTAGCAGAAAGTCGAGAAATAATTAATTATACGCGAGACGAAATTTTCGTACAAAACTACAATTGTATTAGGATCACAGGAGTGCGATGAGGTGTCGGAAGGTACGTAGCACTTTCGCGCCAAATTAAATACACGAAAAAGAAGCGAAATTATTATTTAAAATATTTCCGACTCCGGCGGCGACATCTACACATGAGTAGCAGAAAGTCGAGAAATAATTAATTATACGCGAGACGAAATTTTCGTACAAAACTACAATTGTATTAGGATCACAGGAGTGCGATGAGGTGTCGGAAGGTACGTAGCACTTTCGCGCCAAATTAAATACACGAAAAAGAAGCGAAAATAAATTTAAAAAATATTTCCTACTCAGGCGGCGACATCTACACATGAGTAGCGGAAAGTCGAGAAATAATTAATTATACGCGAGACGAAATTTTCGTACAAAACTACAATTGTATTAGGATCACAGGAGTGCGATGAGGTGTCGGAAGGTACGTAGCACTTTCGCGCCAAATTAAATACACGAAAAAGAAGCGAAATTATTTTTTAAAAATATTTCCGACTCCGGCGGCGACATCTACACATGAGTAGCGGAAAGTCGAGAAATAATTAATTATACGCGAGACGAAATTTTCGTACAAAACTACAATTGTATTAGGATCACAGGAGTGCGATGAGGTGTCGGAAGGTACGTAGCACTTTCGCGCCAAATTAAATACACGAAAAGAAGCGAAATTATTTTTTAAAAATATTTCCGACTCCGGCGGCGACATCTACACATGAGTAGCGGAAAGTCGAGAAATAATTAATTATACGCGAGACGAAATTTTCGTACAAAACTACAATTGTATTAGGATCACAGGAGTGCGATGAGGTGTCGGAAGGTACGTAGCACTTTCGCGCCAAATTAAATACACGAAAAAGAAGCGAAATTATTTTTAAAAATATTTCCGACTCCGGCGGCGACATCTACACATGAGTAGCGGAAAGTCGAGAAATAATTAATTATACGCGAGACGAAATTTTCGTACAAAACTACAATTGTATTAGGATCACAGGAGCGCGATGAGGTGTCGGAAGGTACGTAGCACTTTCGCGTCAAATTTAATACACGACTAATAAGGTTTATTTTATTTTTAAATTATTTCCGACTCCGGCGGCGACATCTACACATGAGTAGCGGAAAGTCGAGAAATAATTAATTATACGCGAGACGAAATTTTCGTACAAAACTACAATTGTATTAGGATCACAGGAGTGCGATGAGGTGTCGGAAGGTACGTAGCACATTCGCGCCAAATTAAATACACGAAAAAGAAGCGAAATTATTTTTTAATATATTTACGTCTCCGGCGGCGACATCTACATATGAGTAGCTGAAAGTCGAGAAATAATTAATTATACGCGAGACGAAATTTTCGTACAAAACTACAATTGTATTAGGATCACAGGAGTGCGATGAGGTGTCGGAAGGTACGTAGCACTTTCGCGCCAAATTAAATACACGAAAAAGAAGCGAAATTAATAATTTAACATCTTACCGACTCCGGAGGCGACATCTACAAATGAGTATCGGTAAGTCTAGAAATAATTAATTATACGCGAGACGAAATTTTCGTACAAAACTACAATTGTATTAGGATCACAGGAGTGCGATGAGGTGTCGGAAGGTACGTAGCACTTTCGCGCCAAATTAAATACACGAAAAAGAAGCGAAATTATTTTATAAAAATATTTAAGACTACAGAGTAGAAATCTACACATGAGTAGCGGAAAGTCGAGAAATAATTAATTATACGCGAGACGAAATTTTCGTACAAAACTACAATTGTATTAGGATCACAGGAGTGCGATGAGGTGTCGGAAGGTACGTAGCACTTTCGCGCCAAATTAAATACACGAAAAAGAAGCGAAATTATTTTTAAAATATTTCCGACTCCGGCGGCGACATCTACACATGAGTAGCGGAAAGTCGAGAAATAATTAATTATACGCGAGACGAAATTTTCGTACAAAACTACAATTGTATGATGTTCACAGGAGTGCGATGAGGGTGTCGGAAGGTACGTAGCACTTTCGCGCCAAATTAAATACACGAAAAAGAAGCGAAATTATTTTTTAAAAATATTTCCTACTCCGGCGGCGACATCTACACATGAGTAGCGGAAAGTCGAGAAATAATTAATTATACGCGAGACGAAATTTTCGTACAAAACTACAATTGTATTAGGATCACAGGAGTGCGATGAGGTGTCGGAAGGTACGTAGCACTTTCGCGCCAAATTAAATACACGAAAAAGAAGCGAAATTATTTTTTTAAAATATTTCCTACTCCGGCGGCGACATCTACACATGAGTAGCGGAAAGTCGAGAAATAATTAATTATACGCGAGACGAAATTTTCGTACAAAACTACAATTGTATTAGGATCACAGGAGTGCGATGAGGTGTCGGAAGGTACGTAGCACTTTCGCGCCAAATTAAATACACGAAAAAGAAGCGAAATTATTTTTAAAATATTTCCGACTCCGGCGGCGACATCTACACATGAGTAGCGGAAAGTCGAGAAATAATTAATTATACGCGAGACGAAATTTTCGTACAAAACTACAATTGTATTAGGATCACAGGAGTGCGATGAGGTGTCGGAAGGTACGTAGCACTTTCGCGCCAAATTAAATACACGAAAAAGAAGCGAAATTATTTTTAAAAATATTTCCGACTCCGGCGGCGACATCTACACATGAGTAGCGGAAAGTCGAGAAATAATTAATTATACGCGAGACGAAATTTTCGTACAAAACTACAATTGTATTAGGATCACAGGAGTGCGATGAGGTGTCGGAAGGTACGTAGCACTTTCGCGCCAAATTAAATACACGAAAAAGAAGCGAAATTATTTTTAAAAATATTTCCGACTCCGGCGGCGACATCTACACATGAGTAGCGGAAAGTCGAGAAATAATTAATTATACGCGAGACGAAATTTTCGTACAAAACTACAATTGTATTAGGATCACAGGAGTGCGATGAGGTGTCGGAAGGTACGTAGCACTTTCGCGCCAAATTAAATACACGAAAAAGAAGCGAAATTATTTTTAAAATATATTTCGGACTCCGGAGGCGACATCTACTCATGAGTAGCGGAAAGTCGAGAAATAATTAATTATACGCGAGACGAAATTTTCGTACAAAACTACAATTGTATTAGGATCACAGGAGTGCGATGAGGTGTCGGAAGGTACGTAGCACTTTCGCGCCAAATTAAATACACGAAAAGAAGCGAAATTATTTTTTAAAATATTTCCGACTCCGGCGGCGACATCTAGACATGTGTAGCGGAAAGTCGAGAAATAATTAATTATACGCGAGACGAAATTTTCGTACAAAACTACAATTGTATTAGGATCACAGGAGTGCGATGAGGTGTCGGAAGGTACGTAGCACTTTCGCGCCAAATTAAATACACGAAAAAGAAGCGAAATAAATATTTTAAAATATTTCCGACTCCGGCGGCGACATCTACACTGGAGTAGCGGTGAGTCGAGAAATAATTAATTATACGCGAGACGAAATTTTCGTACAAAACTACAATTGTATTAGGATCACAGGAGTGCGATGAGGTGTCGGAAGGTACGTAGCACTTTCGCGCCAAATTAAATACACGAAAAAGAAGCGAAATTATTTTCAAATTATTTACGACTTCGGATGAGACATCTACACATGAGTAGCGGAAAGTCGAGAAATAATTAATTATACGCGAGACGAAATTTTCGTACAAAACTACAATTGTATTAGGATCACAGGAGTGCGATGAGGTGTCGGAAGGTACGTAGCACTTTCGCGCCAAATTAAATACACGAAAAAGAAGCGAAATTATTTTTAAAAATATTTCCGACTCCGGCGGCGACATCTACACATGAGTAGCGGAAAGTCGAGAAATAATTAATTATACGCGAGACGAAATTTTCGTACAAGACTACAATTGTATTAGGATCACAGGAGTGCGATGAGGTGTCGGAAGGTACGTAGCACTTTCGCGCCAAATTAAATACACGAAAAAGAAGCGAAATTATTTTTTAAAAATATTTCCTACTCCGGCGGCGACATCTACACATGAGTAGCGGAAAGTCGAGAAATAATTAATTATACGCGAGACGAAATTTTCGTACAAAACTACAATTGTATTAGGATCACAGGAGTGCGATGAGGTGTCGGAAGGTACGTAGCACTTTCGCGCCAAATTAAATACACGAAAAAGAAGCGAAATTATTTTTAAAATATTTCCGACTCCGGCGGCGACATCTACACATGAGTAGCGGAAAGTCGAGAAATAATTAATTATACGCGAGACGAAATTTTCGTACAAAACTACAATTGTATTAGGATCACAGGAGTGCGATGAGGTGTCGGAAGGTACGTAGCACTTTCGCGCCAAATTAAATACACGAAAAAGAAGCGAAATTATTTTTTAAAAATATTTCCTACTCCGGCGGCGACATCTACACATGAGTAGCGGAAAGTCGAGAAATAATTAATTATACGCGAGACGAAATTTTCGTACAAAACTACAATTGTATTAGGATCACAGGAGTGCGATGAGGTGTCGGAAGGTACGTAGCACTTTCGCGCCAAATTAAATACACGAAAAAGAAGCGAAATTATTTTTTAAAATATTTCCGACTCCGGCGGCGACATCTACACATGAGTAGCGGAAAGTCGAGAAATAATTAATTATACGCGAGACGAAATTTTCGTACAAAACTACAATTGTATTAGGATCACAGGAGTGCGATGAGGTGTCGGAAGGTACGTAGCACTTTCGCGCCAAATTAAATACACGAAAAGAAGCGAAATTATTTTTTAAAAATATTTCCTACTCCGGCGGCGACATCTACACATGAGTAGCGGAAAGTCGAGAAATAATTAATTATACGCGAGACGAAATTTTCGTACAAAACTACAATTGTATTAGGATCACAGGAGTGCGATGAGGTGTCGGAAGGTACGTAGCACTTTCGCGCCAAATTAAATACACGAAAAAGAAGCGAAATTATTATTTAAAATAATTACGACTCCGTCGGCGACATCTACACATGAGTAGCGGAAAGTCGAGAAATAATTAATTATACGCGAGACGAAATTTTCGTACAAAACTACAATTGTATTAGGATCACAGGAGTGCGATGAGGTGTCGGAAGGTACGTAGCACTTTCGCGCCAAATTAAATACACGAAAAAGAAGCGAAATTATTTTTTAAAAATATTTCCTACTCCGGCGGCGACATCTACACATGAGTAGCGGAAAGTCGAGAAATAATTAATTATACGCGAGACGAAATTTTCGTACAAAACTACAATTGTATTAGGATCACAGGAGTGCGATGAGGTGTCGGAAGGTACGTAGCACTTTCGCGCCAAATTAAATACACGAAAAAGAAGCGAAATTATCTTTTAAAAATATTTCCTACTCCGGCGGCGACATCTACACATGAGTAGCAGAAAGTCGAGAAATAATTAATTATACGCGAGACGAAATTTTCGTACAAAACTACAATTGTATTAGGATCACAGGAGTGCGATGAGGTGTCGGAAGGTACGTAGCACTTTCGCGCCAAATTAAATACACGAAAAAGAAGCGAAATTATTTTTTAAAAATATTTCCTACTCCGGCGGCGACATCTACACATGAGTAGCGGAAAGTCGAGAAATAATTAATTATACGCGAGACGAAATTTTCGTACAAAACTACAATTGTATTAGGATCACAGGAGTGCGATGAGGTGTCGGAAGGTACGTAGCACTTTCGCGCCAAATTAAATACACGAAAAAGAAGCGAAATTATTTTTTAAAAATATTTCCGACTCCGGCGGCGACATCTACACATGAGTAGCGGAAAGTCGAGAAATAATTAATTATACGCGAGACGAAATTTTCGTACAAAACTACAATTGTATTAGGATCACAGGAGTGCGATGAGGTGTCGGAAGGTACGTAGCACTTTCGCGCCAAATTAAATACACGAAAAAGAAGCGAAATTATTTTTTTAAAATATTTCCGACTCCGGCGGCGACATCTACACATGAGTAGCAGAAAGTCGAGAAATAATTAATTATACGCGAGACGAAATTTTCGTACAAAACTACAATTGTATTAGGATCACAGGAGTGCGATGAGGTGTCGGAAGGTACGTAGCACTTTCGCGCCAAATTAAATACACGAAAAAGAAGCGAAATTATTATTTAAAATATTTCCGACTCCGGTGGCGACATCTACACATGAGTAGCGGAAAGTCGAGAAATAATTAATTATACGCGAGACGAAATTTTCGTACAAAACTACAATTGTATTAGGATCACAGGAGTGCGATGAGGTGTCGGAAGGTACGTAGCACTTTCGCGCCAAATTAAATACACGAAAAAGAAGCGAACTTAACTTTTTAAAATATTTCCGACTCCGGCGGCGACATCTACACATGAGTAGCAGAAAGTCGAGAAATAATTAATTATACGCGAGACGAAATTTTCGTACAAAACTACAATTGTATTAGGATCACAGGAGTGCGATGAGGTGTCGGAAGGTACGTAGCACTTTCGCGCCAAATTAAATACACGAAAAAGAAGCGAAATTAATTTTTAAAAATATTTCCGACTCCGGCGGCGACATCTACACATGAGTAGCGGAAAGTCGAGAAATAATTAATTATACGCGAGACGAAATTTTCGTACAAAACTACAATTGTATTAGGATCACAGGAGTGCGATGAGGTGTCGGAAGGTACGTAGCACTTTCGCGCCAAATTAAATACACGAAAAGAAGCGAAATTATTTTTAAAATATTTCCGACTCCGGCGGCGACATCTACACATGAGTAGCGGAAAGTCGAGAAATAATTAATTATACGCGAGACGAAATTTTCGTACAAAACTACAATTGTATTAGGATCACAGGAGTGCGATGAGGTGTCGGAAGGTACGTAGCACTTTCGCGCCAAATTAAATACACGAAAAGAAGCGAAATTATTATTTAAAATATTTCCGACTCCGGTGGCGACATCTACACATGAGTAGCGGAAAGTCGAGAAATAATTAATTATACGCGAGACGAAATTTTCGTACAAAACTACAATTGTATTAGGATCACAGGAGTGCGATGAGGTGTCGGAAGGTACGTAGCACTTTCGCGCCAAATTAAATACACGAAAAAGAAGCGAAATTATTTTTTAAAAATATTTCCGACTCCGGTGGCGACATCTACACATGAGTAGCGGAAAGTCGAGAAATAATTAATTATACGCGAGACGAAATTTTCGTACAAAACTACAATTGTATTAGGATCACAGGAGTGCGATGAGGTGTCGGAAGGTACGTAGCACTTTCGCGCCAAATTAAATACACGAAAAAGAAGCGAAATTATTTTTTAAAAATATTTCCGACTCCGGCGGCGACATCTACACATGAGTAGCGGAAAGTCGAGAAATAATTAATTATACGCGAGACGAAATTTTCGTACAAAACTACAATTGTATTAGGATCACAGGAGTGCGATGAGGTGTCGGAAGGTACGTAGCACTTTCGCGCCAAATTAAATACACGAAAAAGAAGCGAAATTATTTTTAAAAAATATTTCCGACTCCGGCGGCGACATCTACACATGAGTAGCAGAAAGTCGAGAAATAATTAATTATACGCGAGACGAAATTTTCGTACAAAACTACAATTGTATTAGGATCACAGGAGTGCGATGAGGTGTCGGAAGGTACGTAGCACTTTCGCGCCAAATTAAATACACGAAAAGAAGCGAAATTATTTTTAAAAATATTTCCGACTCCGGCGGCGACATCTACACATGAGTAGCAGAAAGTCGAGAAATAATTAATTATACGCGAGACGAAATTTTCGTACAAAACTACAATTGTATTAGGATCACAGGAGTGCGATGAGGTGTCGGAAGGTACGTAGCACTTTCGCGCCAAATTAAATACACGAAAAAGAAGCGAAATTAATTTTTTAAAATATTTCCGACTCCGGTGGCGACATCTACACATGAGTAGCTGAAAGTCGAGAAATAATTAATTATACGCGAGACGAAATTTTCGTACAAAACTACAATTGTATTAGGATCACAGGAGTGCGATGAGGTGTCGGAAGGTACGTAGCACTTTCGCGCCAAATTAAATACACGAAAAAGAAGCGAAATAATATTTTTAATATATTTCAGACTCCGGCGGCGACATCTACACATGAGTAGCGGAAAGTCGAGAAATAATTAATTATACGCGAGACGAAATTTTCGTACAAAACTACAATTGTATTAGGATCACAGGAGTGCGATGAGGTGTCGGAAGGTACGTAGCACTTTCGCGCCAAATTAAATACACGAAAAAGAAGCGAAATTATCTTTTAATATATTTCCGACTCCGGCGGCGACATCTACACATGAGTAGCAGAAAGTCGAGAAATAATTAATTATACGCGAGACGAAATTTTCGTACAAAACTACAATTGTATTAGGATCACAGGAGTGCGATGAGGTGTCGGAAGGTACGTAGCACTTTCGCGCCAAATTAAATACACGAAAAAGAAGCGAAATTATTTTTTAAAAATATTTCCTACTCCGGCGGCGACATCTACACATGAGTAGCGGAAAGTCGAGAAATAATTAATTATACGCGAGACGAAATTTTCGTACAAAACTACAATTGTATTAGGATCACAGGAGTGCGATGAGGTGTCGGAAGGTACGTAGCACTTTCGCGCCAATTTAAATACACGAAAAAGAAGCGAAATTATTTTTTAAAAATATTTCCGACTCCGGTGGCGACATCTACACGTGAGTAGCGGAAAGTCGAGAAATAATTAATTATACGCGAGACGAAATTTTCGTACAAAACTACAATTGTATTAGGATCACAGGAGTGCGATGAGGTGTCGGAAGGTACGTAGCACTTTCGCGCCAAATTAAATACACGAAAAAGAAGCGAAATTATTTTTTAAAAATATTTCCTACTCCGGCGGCGACATCTACACATGAGTAGCGGAAAGTCGAGAAATAATTAATTATACGCGAGACGAAATTTTCGTACAAAACTACAATTGTATTAGGATCACAGGAGTGCGATGAGGTGTCGGAAGGTACGTAGCACTTTCGCGCCAAATTAAATACACGAAAAAGAAGCGAAATTATTTTTTAAAAATATTTCCGACTCCGGCGGCGACATCTACACATGAGTAGCAGAAAGTCGAGAAATAATTAATTATACGCGAGACGAAATTTTCGTACAAGACTACAATTGTATTAGGATCACAGGAGTGCGATGAGGTGTCGGAAGGTACGTAGCACATTCGCGCCAAATTAAATACACGAAAAAGAAGCGAAATTATTTTTTAAAAATATTTCCTACTCCGGCGGCGACATCTACACATGAGTAGCGGAAAGTCGAGAAATAATTAATTATACGCGAGACGAAATTTTCGTACAAAACTACAATTGTATCACAGGAGTGCGATGAGGTGTCGGAAGGTACGTAGCACTTTCGCGCCAAATTAAATACACGAAAAAGAAGCGAAATTATTTTTTAAAAATATTTCCGACTCCGGCGGCGACATCTACACATGAGTAGCGGAAAGTCGAGAAATAATTAATTATACGCAAGACGAAATTTTCGTACAAAACTACAATTGTATTAGGATCACAGGAGTGCGATGAGGTGTCGGAAGGTACGTAGCACTTTCGCGCCAAATTAAATACACGAAAAAGAAGCGAAATTATTTTTTAAAAATATTTCCGACTCCGGCGGCGACATCTACACATGAGTAGCAGAAAGTCGAGAAATAATTAATTATACGCGAGACGAAATTTTCGTACAAAACTACAATTGTATTAGGATCACAGGAGTGCGATGAGGTGTCGGAAGGTACGTAGCACTTTCGCGCCAATTTAAATACACGAAAAAGTGACGAAATTATTTTTTAAAAATATTTCCGACTCCGGTGGCGACATCTACACGTGAGTAGCGGAAAGTCGAGAAATAATTAATTATACGCGAGACGAAATTTTCGTACAAAACTACAATTGTATTAGGATCACAGGAGTGCGATGAGGTGTCGGAAGGTACGTAGCACTTTCACGCCAAATTAAATACACGAAAAAGAAGCGAAATTATTTTTTTTAAATATTTCCGACTCCGGTGGCGACATCTACACATGAGTAGCGGAAAGTCGAGAAATAATTAATTATACGCGAGACGAAATTTTCGTACAAAACTACAATTGTATTAGGATCACAGGAGTGCGATGAGGTGTCGGAAGGTACGTAGCACATTCGCGCCAAATTAAATACACGAAAAAGAAGCGAAATTATTTTTTAAAAATATTTCCTACTCCGGCGGCGACATCTACACATGAGTAGCGGAAAGTCGAGAAATAATTAATTATACGCGAGACGAAATTTTCGTACAAAACTACAATTGTATTAGGATCACAGGAGTGCGATGAGGTGTCGGAAGGTACGTAGCACTTTCGCGCCAAATTAAATACACGAAAAAGAAGCGAAATTATTTTTTTAAAATATTTCCGACTCCGGTGGCGACATCTACACATGAGTAGCGGAAAGTCGAGAAATAATTAATTATACGCGAGACGAAATTTTCGTACAAAACTACAATTGTATTAGGATCACAGGAGTGCGATGAGGTGTCGGAAGGTACGTAGCACTTTCGCGCCAAATTAAATACACGAAAAAGAAGCGAAATTATTTTTTAAAAATATTTCCGACTCCGGTGGCGACATCTACACGTGAGTAGCGGAAAGTCGAGAAATAATTAATTATACGCGAGACGAAATTTTCGTACAAAACTACAATTGTATTAGGATCACAGGAGTGCGATGAGGTGTCGGAAGGTACGTAGCACTTTCGCGCCAAATTAAATACACGAAAAAGAAGCGAAATTATTTTTTTAAAATATTTCCGACTCCGGCGGCGACATCTACACATGAGTAGCAGAAAGTCGAGAAATAATTAATTATACGCGAGACGAAATTTTCGTACAAAACTACAATTGTATTAGGATCACAGGAGTGCGATGAGGTGTCGGAAGGTACGTAGCACTTTCGCGCCAATTTAAATACACGAAAAAGTGACGAAATTATTTTTTAAAAATATCTCCGACTCCGGTGGCGACATCTACACATGAGTAGCCGAAAGTCTTGAAATAATTATACGCGAGACGAAATTTTCGTACAAAACTACAATTGTATTAGGATCACAGGAGTGCGATGAGGTGTCAGATGGTACGTAGCAGATTCCCGCCAAAGTGAATGCACCAAGATGAAACGAAATTATTTTTTTAAAATATTTCCGACTCCGGTGGCGACATCTACACATGAGTAGCGGAAAGTCGAGAAATAATTAATTATACGCGAGACGAAATTTTCGTACAAAACTACAATTGTATTAGGATCACATGAGTGCGATGAAGTGTCGGAAGGTACGTAGCACTTGCGCGCCAAATTAAATACAAGAAAAAGAAACGAAATTATTTTCTTAAAATATTTCCGACTCCGGTGGCGACATCTACACATGAGTAGCCGAAAGTCTAGAAATAATTATATGCGAAACGAAATTTTCGTACAAAACTAGAATTGTATTAGGATCACAGGAGTGCGATGAGGGCTCGGAAGGTACGTAGCACTTTCGCGCCAAATTAAATACACGAAAAAGAAGCGAAATTATTTTTTAAAAATATTTCCGACTCCGGTGGCGACATCTACACATGGGTAGCGGAAAGTCGAGAAATAATTAATTATACGCGAGACGAAATTTTCGTACAAAACTACAATTGTATTAGGATCACAGGAGCGCGATGAGGTGTCGGAAGGTACGTAGCACTTTCGCGCCAAATTAAATACACGAAAAAGAAGCGAAATTATTTTTAAAAAATATTTCCGACTCCGGCGGCGACATCTACACATGAGTAGCAGAAAGTCGAGAAATAATTAATTATACGCGAGACGAAATTTTCGTACAAAACTACAATTGTATTAGGATCACAGGAGTGCGATGAGGTGTCGGAAGGTACGTAGCACTTTCGCGCCAAATTAAATAAACGAAAAAGAAGCGAAATTATTTTTTAAAAATATTTCCGACTCCGGTGGCGACATCTACACATGAGTAGCGGAAAGTCGAGAAATAATTAATTATACGCGAGACGAAATTTTCGTACAAAACTACAATTGTATTAGGATCACAGGAGTGCGATGAGGTGTCGGAAGGTACGTAGCACTTTCGCGCCAAATTAAATACACGAAAAAGAAGCGAAATTATTTTTTTTAAACATTTCCGACTCCGGTGGCGACATCTACACATGAGTAGCGGAAAGTCGAGAAATAATTAATTATACGCGAGACGAAATTTTCGTACAAAACTACAATTGTATTAGGATCACAGGAGTGCGATGAGGTGTCGGAAGGTACGTAGCACTTTCACGCCAAATTAAATACACGAAAAAGAAGCGAAATTATTTTTTTAAAATATTTCCGACTCCGGTGGCGACATCTACACATGAGTAGCGGAAAGTCGAGAAATAATTAATTATACGTGAGACGAAATTTTCGTACAAAACTACAATTGTATTAGGATCACAGGAGTGCGATGAGGTGTCGGAAGGTACGTAGCACATTCGCGCCAAATTAAATACACGAAAAAGAAGCGAAATAATTTTTTTTAAATATTTCCGACTCCGGTGGCGACATCTACACATGAGTAGCGGAAAGTCGAGAAATAATTAATTATACGCGAGACGAAATTTTCGTACAAAACTACAATTGTATTAGGATCACAGGAGTGCGATGAGGTGTCGGAAGGTACGTAGCACTTTCGCGCCAAATTAAATACACGAAAAAGAAGCGAAATTATTTTTTTAAAACATTTCCGACTCCGGTGGCGACATCTACACATGAGTAGCGGAAAGTCGAGAAATAATTAATTATACGCGAGACGAAATTTTCGTACAAAACTACAATTGTATTAGGATCACAGGAGTGCGATGAGGTGTCGGAAGGTACGTAGCACTTTCGCGCCAAATTAAATACACGAAAAAGAAGCGAAATTATTTTTTTAAAACATTTCCGACTCCGGTGGCGACATCTACACATGAGTAGCGGAAAGTCGAGAAATAATTAATTATACGCGAGACGAAATTTTCGTACAAAACTACAATTGTATTAGGATCACAGGAGTGCGATGAGGTGTCGGAAGGTACGTAGCACTTTCGCGCCAAATTAAATACACGAAAAAGAAGCGAAATTATTTTTTTAAAATATTTCCGACTCCGGTGGCGACATCTACACATGAGTAGCGGAAAGTCGAGAAATAATTAATTATACGCGAGACGAAATTTTCGTACAAAACTACAATTGTATTAGGATCACAGGAGTGCGATGAGGTGTCGGAAGGTACGTAGCACTTTCGCGCCAAATTAAATACACGAAAAAGAAGCGAAATTATTTTTTAAAAATATTTCCGACTCCGGTGGCGACATCTACACGTGAGTAGCGGAAAGTCGAGAAATAATTAATTATACGCGAGACGAAATTCTCGTACAAAACTACAATTGTATTAGGATCACAGGAGTGCGATGAGGTGTCGGAAGGTACGTAGCACTTTCGCGCCAATTTAAATACACGAAAAAGTGACGAAATTATTTTTTAAAAATATCTCCGACTCCGGTGGCGACATCTACACATGAGTAGCCGAAAGTCTTGAAATAATTATATGCGAAACGAAATTTTCGTACAAAACTAGAATTGTATTAGGATCACAGGAGTGCGATGAGGTGTCAGATGGTACGTAGCAGATTCCCGCCAAAGTGAATGCACCAAGATGAAACGAACTTGTTTTTTAAAATATTTCCGTCCCCGGTGGCGACATCTACATTTGAGTAGCCGAAAGTCGAAAAATAATTATACGCGAAAAGAAATTTTAGTACAAAACTAGAATTGTATTAGGATCACATGAGTGCGATGAAGTGTCGGAAGGTACGTAGCACTTTCGCGCCAAATTAAATACAAGAAAAAGAAACGAAATTATTTTCTTAAAATATTTCCGACTCCGGTGGCGACATCTACACATGAGTAGCCGAAAGTCTAGAAATAATTATATGCGAAACGAAATTTTCGTACAAAACTAGAATTGTATTAGGATCACAGGAGTGCGATGAGGGCTCGGAAGGTACGTAGCACTTTCGCGCCAAATTAAATACACGAAAAAGAAGCGAAATTATTTTTTAAAAATATTTCCGACTCCGGTGGCGACATCTACACATGGGTAGCGGAAAGTCGAGAAATAATTAATTATACGCGAGACGAAATTTTCGTACAAAACTACAATTGTATTAGGATCACAGGAGCGCGATGAGGTGTCGGAAGGTACGTAGCACTTTCGCGCCAAATTAAATACACGAAAAAGAAGCGAAATTATTTTTTAAAAATATTTCCGACTCCGGCGGCGACATCTACACATGAGTAGCGGAAAGTCGAGAAATAATTAATTATACGCGAGACGAAATTTTCGTACAAAACTACAATTGTATTAGGATCACAGGAGTGCGATGAGGTGTCGGAAGGTACGTAGCACTTTCGCGCCAAATTAAATACACGAAAAAGAAGAGAAATTATTTTTTTAAAATATTTCCGACTCCGGTGGCGACATCTACACATGAGTAGCGGAAAGTCGAGAAATAATTAATTATACGCGAGACGAAATTTTCGTACAAAACTACAATTGTATTAGGATCACAGGAGCGCGATGAGGTGTCGGAAGGTACGTAGCACTTTCGCGCCAAATTAAATACACGAAAAAGAAGCGAAATTATTTTTTTAAAATATTTCCGACTCCGGTGGCGACATCTACACATGAGTAGCGGAAAGTCGAGAAATAATTAATTATACGCGAGACGAAATTTTCGTACAAAACTACAATTGTATTAGGATCACAGGAGTGCGATGAGGTGTCGGAAGGTACGTAGCACTTTCGCGCCAAATTAAATACACGAAAAAGAAGCGAAATTATTTTTTTTAAATATTTCCGACTCAGGTGGCGACATCTACACATGAGTAGCGGAAAGTCGAGAAATAATTAATTATACGTGAGACGAAATTTTCGTACAAAACTACAATTGTATTAGGATCACAGGAGTGCGATGAGGTGTCGGAAGGTACGTAGCACTTTCGCGCCAAATTAAATACACGAAAAGAAGCGAAATTATTTTTTTTAAATATTTCCGACTCCGGCGGCGACATCTACACATGAGTAGCGGAAAGTCGAGAAATAATTAATTATACGCGAGACGAAATTTTCGTACAAAACTACAATTGTATTAGGATCACAGGAGCGCGATGAGGTGTCGGAAGGTACGTAGCACTTTCGCGCCAAATTAAATACACGAAAAAGAAGCGAAATTATTTTTTTAAAATATTTCCGACTCCGGTGGCGACATCTACACATGAGTAGCGGAAAGTCGAGAAATAATTAATTATACGCGAGACGAAATTTTCGTACAAAACTACAATTGTATTAGGATCACAGGAGTGCGATGAGGTGTCGGAAGGTACGTAGCACTTTCGCGCCAAATTAAATACACGAAAAAGAAGCGAAATTATTTTTTTTTAATATTTCCGACTCCGGTGGCGACATCTACACATGAGTAGCGGAAAGTCGAGAAATAATTAATTATACGCGAGACGAAATTTTCGTACAAAACTACAATTGTATTAGGATCACAGGAGTGCGATGAGATGTCGGAAGGTACGTAGCACTTTCGCGCCAAATTAAATACACGAAAAAGAAGCGAAATTATTTTTTAAAAATATTTCCGACTCCGGTGGCGACATCTATACGTGAGTAGCGGAAAGTCGAGAAATAATTAATTATACGCGAGACGAAATTTTCGTACAAAACTACAATTGTATTAGGATCACAGGAGTGCGATGAGGTGTCGGAAGGTACGTAGCACTTTCGCGCCAAATTAAATACACGAAAAAGAAGCGAAATTATTTTTTTAAAATATTTCCGACTCCGGCGGCGACATCTACACATGAGTAGCAGAAAGTCGAGAAATAATTAATTATACGCGAGACGAAATTTTCGTACAAAACTACAATTGTATTAGGATCACAGGAGTGCGATGAGGTGTCGGAAGGTACGTAGCACTTTCGCGCCAATTTAAATACACGAAAAAGTGACGAAATTATTTTTTAAAAATATTTCCGACTCCGGTGGCGACATCTACACATGAGTAGCCGAAAGTCTTGAAATAATTATTTGCGAAACGAAATTTTCGTACAAAACTAGAATTGTATTAGGATCACAGGAGTGCGATGAGGTGTCGGAAGGTACGTAGCACTTTCGCGCCAAATTAAATACACGAAAAAGAAGCGAAATTATTTTTTAAAAATATTTCCGACTCCGGTGGCGACATCTACACATGAGTAGCCGAAAGTCTTGAAATAATTATTTGCGAAACGAAATTTTCGTACAAAACTAGAATTGTATTAGGATCACAGGAGTGCGATGAGGTGTCAGACGGTACGTAGCAGATTCCCGCCAAAGTGAATGCACCAAGATGAAACGAAATTGTTTTTTAAAATATTTCCGTCCCCGGTGGCGACATCTACATTTGAGTAGCCGAAAGTCGAAAAATAATTATACGCGAAACGAAATTTTCGTACAAAACTAGAATTGTATTAGGATCACATGAGTGCGATGAAGTGTCGGAAGGTACGTAGCACTTTCGCGCCAAATTAAATACAAGAAAAAGAAACGAAATTATTTTCTTAAAATATTTCCGACTCCGGTGGCGACATCTACACATGAGTAGCCGAAAGTCTAGAAATAATTATATGCGAAACGAAATTTTCGTACAAAACTAGAATTGTATTAGGATTACAGGAGTGCGATGAGGTGTCAGATGGTACGTAACAGATTCCCGCCAAAGTGAATGCACGAAGATGAAACGAAATTATTTTTTAAAATATATCCGTCCCCGGTGGCGACATCTACATTTGAGTAGCCGAAAGTCGAAAAATAATTATACGCGAATCGAAATTTTCGTTAATACCGTCAACAGTCCAAGGTTTTGTTTACATATTCGGAGTATTTGTAATAAAATAAATGTTTTATTTAATTAATTGCGTTTTATCATCGATTTTGTGGAAAATCGTAATTAAGCGGATATAAAAAGTTAGGTTATGTTTATAATGATTGTTAGTTCAGCGCTGTCCCGGCTGAACGTGCCCCACTGGAAATTTACCGTAAGGTAACGTGGTAAAATTACCGACTCACAACACTAATATTAGGGAGTTTTTTGCAAAACGTTCCGTTAAAATTTGCGTATGTTAAACGTTAAAACTCGATTTCTGATTGGCTACATCCATAAGGTTGCTAAGCAACATAGCCTTTAACGTAATGATATTTTTATCGTAATGGGTTGCAAAAACTCCCTAATAAATGCTTAAAAACGTTACCCATAACGATATGCGGTTATAAAATTAATTGTTTAGTCGACACTGGCTTGACTTGCTCGTTAACAAATGAATTATTGGCGCGTAATTTGAATCTTGTAAGAATTCCCTGTAATACTCCGTTGCAATGGTTTGACGGTACTATACAGAATTCGTTTTTTCCCACAAAAACTCAGGTAGCGTTTTCTACAGTTAAAGTGACACTCGAGCTTATTATCGTACCACATATTCACTCTTGTTACGACATTATTATAGGCGAAAATATTTATAATTGTGACGTGGTTCTATTAAAAGATAAATCTTTCTGAAATGATTTCTAAAACGTATTGCGGTGTTTATGAACAGTACGTATTTCGTTGAAAATTTCATAAAAAATAATTTTGAAAATAATAAAATAAATTAAAGAATAGCGTGTTAAATGTATTTTAGAGGATTTGTTTAAGAAATTCTTTAATTCAAGTTTGTTTTTTCAAATCTTTTAATTTTAAGTAAGTATTTTTGGAAATAATCAATCTAAAATTAACTATTTATTATAAATAAATTATTTAGATTTTTTAAGATGTAAATACGTAGGAATTAAGTTTAGCATTGTAAATACTAGGATAATTTATCGAACGTCATGAATAATTCAATGTGTAAAGGAAACTGTAGGTTATAGTAAGAAGTTCGGAGAATAAACAAGTTAGGGCGCTGTGTTAGTTATCGCGTGAATTTATTCACGCTTATAAAACCGCCGCTGCGCGTAGTTCGAGTTAACCTTTGCTGGATCAACGTACGGAAGACAAGTGAGTAAAACTTTAGTGAGAAGGTTTTGTGAAAAACCCGACCTGATATTAATAAATTTTCCTTTAAAAACCCGAACTTCTTCTTGCGGGAAAAGTAATTATTTGGAGTGATACAATAAGCTGTATTTTACGTTTCTCTTCTACGACGCTTTTGTTATTATACATCCACACACACACACTCAACTCTGACATTAGATATTTTTTAATGTGAAGGCTCGCAAGTGCCATCTACATCCTAAAATTATCACATAAAATACACTCTACAACAAAGAAATTGGTCTACGAGATACACTGCAAAATTCATCATCGAAGAAGAGCCTCCGAGAGAAGAAACAACAAAGTAAGAAAGTAAAATAATAAAAAAACATAGAATTGTCCAAAATGCCCTGAGATAACACAGCAACTAAATTGTCGCCCAAAGTGACGGCATATCACAGCATTAAATTGACACCCAAAACGTGGGGCATATTAGAAAATTTGCAAAATACCCTAAGATCACAGCATTAAATTAGCGCCCAGCGTGGGCCAGAAAGAGAAAATTTACAAAATACCCTGAGATCACATAGCTCATAAAAGGCATCAACAATTATAAATATATTTTTGTTTTAATTGACGTATTTTCTAAATTTTGTCTCCTTTATCCACAATCCGCCCTTACTTCAGAAACAAAACTTTTCAAACTACTATCGCAGCATGAGACTACGTATTACGCAAGTAAACAACGAAGTGGGAAAATAAATAAGATTTAGAAAAAGTTTCAAAATACCCTGAGATACCTTATCATTGCATAAAAATTGGCTTCACCAACGTGGGGCCAGAAAGAGAAAATTTGCAACAAAAGCAAAAATCTGGAAGGGTCCAGATAACATTGCAATGTGTAACCATCACTAATATGTTGAGAGTGGAGTCCAATAAATAAACAGAATGGCCGAATAAATTACGGAAAATTCAATTAATTATTAACACCACTCAGCAAAAGACCACCAGATACTCCCCTTTTAAACTAGTATTTGGACAAGAGGGACAAACCACTCAAATTCGTACAATCTTAGCCGACCTACCGATCTCAGAATTAAATAAATCTTCAGTGGATCTCACTAAAGTTTTAAACAATCTGAAAAACAACGCTGAAAAGCAAAGCGAAGGGATAAACAGAAATACAAAATTGTGGCGCAGTATTGTTAAATAGGGGCCAGCGGCCTGAAAAATTTGATTGTGAATTCGTTGGACCTTACGTTATTAAAGCGTTGCTAACTAATGGCCGGTATTCACTCCATAAAATTGGTATTCAGCAAACACTGAAAGCTTCAACGGACCAGCTGCGTCTTTGGCCTACGGATTGGACCCCTGATGATTTTGCATATTTGTTACCTACCTATTCTTTTATTTGTTATACTTTGCCGTGTTAGATGTTTTATGGAAATTTGTACATCGTAAATACGTGCATTGAGCAGTATTTCCATCGTGTCTTCCAGTGATTTGTTAATTTCTCTTGTGATGATTGAAATTTGTACATTAGAAAGACCCATCGTAAATACGTGCATTGAGTAGTATTTCCATCGTGTCTTTCAGTGATTTGTTGATTTTTGCTTTGATAATTGAAACACTGAATTTGAGACCCATTGTAAATTGCATTGAATTATGCAACATTTCCATCGCGTCTTTTAAGCCCGATTTTATAATTGTCGGATACGCATTATTCTTAGAATAACGTGACGTAGGTGTGACGTAGATATGGAGGAACATTAAAGGATAGTCGGCGAACAGTTATTCCGTCCTTATTCCACGATTATAAAACTGGGCCTTAGTGTGTTGTTGACTGAAAGTCTAATATGAATTTTGTGAATTAAATTGCTTCTCTGAGATATATAAAGTGATATTTATTTATCTATTACAGCAAACGCTGATGATCCAAAAAAAGACAGTGTGGGCGCGCATATATAAAACCACCAAAGATCGATTACGGGTTACTATTAAAAAATTATTTCATTTTTTTGTGTGAAAATTACATATACAGTATGAGCATAAATGATTGAGGACAAGTTGAATTTCCCGCGTCTCTATCTAGTAATTTTTACTCTTTGTGTGTGGCCGTCCTGAGAAATTAATTTTTGTTCAGTGTCGCCTGTGTAAATTTTGTAGCCGGCTCCAAGAATTCATAAGACAAAATGGGGCGCGTTTGCCTAATGTACCTGTCAGTAGTTATTGCCGCTTCTTGTATTTAAAATAAACAAATTACTTGCCTATTTTTTTGTAACCTATGCATTTGACCAACTTAAGAAAAATATTGAAAGGCGGGAAATTCAACTTGTCCTCAAACATTTATGCTCATACTGTACATTACATTATACTCTTTTCTCTTTTACTTTGATGTTATGAATGAAATAAAAATAATCCTTTGTTAATTTGCGTGTGAATTATAAAAAAAAATTGAGCATTCCGAGACCGTAATGATGTTAGTCTGGCCGTGTTAGATCTTTATTATAAAAATTGAAATTTAGCGCTCAAAGTACAGTGAATAAAATGTCTGTTTGTTATCCTGCACTGGTGTACACTTTTTTTTACGAAATATGCTTTAATGAAGCCTGAATTCTTTAATAATGTGTTAATACGAATCATACTCATTCATACTGACATACTACACAAACATTTAAGGTTGCATTAAAGCGTAAATTGCGAAAAAGTATGCATTGGTGTACACCAGTGCAGGATAACAAACAGACCTAAAAAAAAGCGTTCGCGGAGTAGCGCGGATCGGATGAGCCAGCCAACACGCATTCATATCCACGTATATGACGCTCACACAGTTGAATCTGATGTCGACGAGAGAAGGCGCCAGAATAATTATCTGTATGAGTTAGCTATAAATTAATTTTTAATTTTGAATCTAACACTTGAATCCATGTTGCGCGATCGAATTGTGTGTGGCGTTCATTTACGATGTACATTTACATTACAGCGCCGTCTGTTAGCAGACACGCAACTGGCATTCAATTCGGCATACGAGGTGGCGGTAGCGGTAGAAGCGGTCGCACATCAACTCACGTGAATGCAGGGACTTGTTCAGAAATAACACTCTGACTAAAAAGAGCGCGCTCTGGGTAATGTTCTTTCTCTCTCATGTAAGTGATTTTGTGCATTTTGCTTTTCATTTTAAACGCCTAAAGTGCTCTCGCGATACATTTCCTGAATGGGCCCCAGGTGCACAAGTGGACAAGATCAAATTCAAAAAGAAGCGCGACAAAGCTGTTTGTTTTCGATGTATTCGCGTCTTTGAACGAAAGAGTCGCCGCACGGCGGAATTATGTGGAAAGATCGCAGCGTTATCGCGGATAAATCGGAAACTTTATAAGCTATGCGGAATTTTTGTGATGTTTAAGTGCGTACCAATCCAAATACACAAATTGATTTCATTTAAATGTGACACATAACACAATCCTGACACATCATACACTTATAGCGTTGTCGTTTCACTTGCACGTGAAAAGTTCGGGTCACACTGATATTACGTCTGTTGTTCAAACTGGTACTTTGGTACCAAATTTGGTACTTTCGTAACTGCCTTGGTACTTCACTGTTAAAACTGGTGGTACCTATCCACGTTTTGCAACATTATTTTTTAAATTATTTTTACTTAATAAATTCGTAAAAAAACATGTAAGTAAATAGGTGATTCTGACCAGAAGCGCTTGCGCTGTGCTACCATTCTAGTGAGTTCTGATTTCTACTGCTTTTTACTTTTTTTTGTTGTTTATGGTATTTGTGGTTAGTGTTTATGTGGTTATTTATTGTTTTTTTATTGTATTTTGACAGGTACTTCTAAAATTAAAAGCTGCTCAAGACTTTTGGTACTGAATATTTAAATCTGGTACTTTTGGAGCTCCCAACCTCGTACACAAAAAGTTCCTGCTTGAAACAACGCTGGTCATGCACTCAATTAGTTTTGCGCGAAAACGAAACTAGTGCCTGTTTCAATTGAATACAAACGTGATCTGGGAGCATAATTAACGAGCGGGAAATATACTGAACCGTAACCTCAATATTATCACTTGTTGCCAGAAATATAAAAATGCAAAATTTATTTGTTATAATCAATTAAAAATCCTAAATACAGTAATTATTCATATTCCCTTCTTAAGGAACTCACCCAGGACGATAATCTTATGCACTAGAGCTAGACAAACTGTATTTAGTAAATAACTTAATTACTAACCATTTCTTGATACAATAAATTATTTTTGTTATCTGTCAATAAATCATCTGCAATATGTTTCTCCTGAAATGACAGAAAAGTTGCACTGAAACGCTTGCAGTACCTTCGAAGTCAATTCAAAATTTTTGCACTGAGTGCAAAACTAGTGCGCATTGACATTTCAATCGAACATAAAACACGAAAAAATTTGAACTGAAATCACCAACTGAATACAAAATCTGGAATCACTGCGCTCAATCGAAAACGCTATTAGTATCGACGCCGAAACACGATATAATCATGTAGTATGCAAGGGTTTGTTTAGTTGACACCAGGTGGCGAACGCTTAGCTGCAAACTCCTATAGGAAATCATACTGCAGACACATGTGGTTTTAAGGCATATATTTAAGCTGCGTTCGTTTATTCAACTCCGTTCACTATATTTTCTCTTTTCGCACTCTAAAGAGTGAGAACGAATAAGTCTGAATACACGTAAGAGTGAGACAAAATTGCGAAAAGAATAAATAGAGTGAATTGAATAAACGAACGTAGCTATAATATAAATATATCGCGCATTGTCCATCTCTCCTATAAGCTGGCTTCAGACGGCGTGCGATAATATAATATATAATATATTATATCTCTGATGTTACGCAAATATCGCTCCCAGTGTTGGATAATGCGAACATTCAGACTCGTAAGTACTATAACATATATAATATCTTAGCGATATATCTCAACATTGTGCGATTTTCAAAATATCGCTCAACCCAGCGATATTTAAATAAATATATTACACCCGCTGCCTTTCGATAATATCTCACGTTCACTTTCCAGGCCGCTGTCGTTCATCGCTCGTCCATTCCTTAAAAACATTTCTTTTTGTGTTAAGTTGGTATTTATAAAAAAATGGAAAAATTTATAGAAAGTGTTGAAAGCCATCCTTGTTTATGGAAAACAGACACTGAAGAGTATAAATTAACTGAAATGAAAGACGCAGCTTGGAGATGTATAATAAAAGAATGCGACTTGCCGGATGGTAAATATTTTATTTATTTTTATTACTTTTATGAAATAAGACATTTTTATGAAAAAATTCTTAATTTACTCGTTGGACACCTTTCAAAGTTTCGTTGTTTTGATTGATAACTTCGTCAGGATTTTGATTGTCAATCAGAACTGCGAAAAGTTAAGCAGTACGATATTTTAAAGATGTCTGACAAGTAATTTATAATTTTTATCGGACAAGATTCGAATACAGTTAAAACATTTAAAATTTTTATCGGACAAGATTCGAATACAGTTAAAACATTTTACATAGTTATTATTGTTAGCCATACGTAAAAGGCGATTGTGAATACGTGTGCTCTGCCACGGAACACTACCAATTGTGTTAAAATAATTTCAAAATTCTTCTCGTATTAAAAAATTGTCATTAGAACATCTGAATTCAAAACGATTCAATGGTGTAAACTGATTCTGCTGCACTTGCACATCGGCTTCTGTTATGTAGCTATAACTTGAACTTTTCATCAGGTAATTATGAAGTACACACGTAGCTTTTACTATTGTATCTACAAGTTCAACTCGACATTCAAATGGCCTGCTAAATACTCTCCACTGGGCTATGTTCGACAACTACACCCTCGAGTGTAAATTGGGCGTGTATCGCATCTCTTTCACGCACGATTTCAAACTCATTTTGCATCTCGCTCAACTATTTCCAGACGTCTTGTGTTTACCCTATTACCATGACAACGAACACATTTTTAACAACCCACTTTTAAGTAGAGCGTGAAAAGTGCGATCGTTGCCATGGAAATAATGTAAACACAAGACTTCTTGAAACAGATAAGCGAGATGCAAAATCAGTTTGAAACCGTGCGTGAAAGAGATGCGATACACGCCCAACTTGCACTCGAGGGTGTTGTTGTCGAACACAGCCCTGTGCTGTTAATATTCCAAATGCCTGTTCTATTACTTGACGCGCTCTGGAAACGCCTCGTCGCCGATAAAGGCATAAGGCATATTCTGTCCTCCGGTATAACGGTTCATCAGGCGGTAAATTCAAATTGCCTGTTCTTAATTTGTAGCCAAATAAGCTACTATTCACAATTTCTCCATCGCTAAATCGTTCTATTCTTCCAACATCTATGTAAACAAACTTTCTATCTGCGTCAATTGAAAATGTTTTTTTATAATTAAAATAGTCTGCTCCTGAATTGGAAGGGGCTTTTATCACGATGTGTTTACCATCTATGGCCCCGATGCAGTGATCAAACTGGCGGTTGACTTTAAAATCATTAGCTATTTTTTTCCAATCATTTATGGTGGGTTCCGTTAATACTAATGGTTGAAGACGGTTCCATAAAGCTTCACAAGTTTCTTTTACTCAGAAACTAACTGTACTTAAGCCCATTCTATAGCTACATGCCATTGACGTGAAAGAGTTGCCAGTCGCCAGGTACCTACAACAACAAATAAATACATATGATTAGAGTGTTAACATAATACAAAAAAATCTTCATTTTCAATTTTTCAGTAAAGGAAGCCAAAAGCTTATGGAAGAAACTTCGAGATGGTCACAGGCAAGCACTAAATAAAAAGAAAACAACTACAGGACAAGCTGCTAATAACGATAAGCCTTGGAAGTATGAGAAATTGATGGAGTTTTTGCTTCCATGTATGACAAATAGGCCGAGAAGTACGAATGCTATGATTAATATCGATAATTCACAAAATACAATGCAATCTGTATCTGATAATGGTAACGAACCTGACGAAGAAAGTTCTCGAATAACAGCAGCTGATGGCAAGAAAAGAAAGAACGACGATATTGTAAATTTCTTGGAAAATGAGCAAAAAAGAAGAGAACAGAGATCTGTTGAAAGAGATCGTTTTAGGAAAGAAGCTTTGATGAGGGTGCAACAAAATCCAGAGGAAAAAAGCGCCGTTAAGTCATTTTTTGAAAGTATGACAGAAATGTGTAACTCGTTACCAGAAGATCTACAAATCAAAGTACAACGTGCTGTTTTCAATATAGTGATGGAGGCTCGAGAAGAGAATTTGAAAAGAAGTCAGCCTTCAACTTCTACCTTTTAAGGAACTGTATACCAAGTTTCACCACATCCGAGTCCTCAATTGTCATCATCAATAAATTCAGCCGGTGTAATTGTTTATTCAACTCAAAGTGTTCCATTCTCACCAATAGTTAACAACGATGAACCTAACACGAGTGACATACATACGTTCTTACAATTCAGACCACAACACATATGAATATTAAAAAAAAAATACAAATACATTTTATAACTAAAAAAATTAATACAACATATAAATATATACTGCTCAACAAATGAAGTGAACCACTTAAAAGAACTTGTATTTGTTATAATTTTATGTAAATCAAACGCTCTGGTTTTAGGTTTAAATACAACTAAACTTTATTCTCAAAAACACACATGTATCTACAAGAAATTATACCCTTACTTATTCGATAGGTATTGGTAGTAAACAGAACTAAATCCCAATTCTTCTATTTGATACTCTGCACCAATACACATGTATCGCACAGTATTAATTAATATGAAATTTTAAACAAAGTGTTAAAAAATATCTTTATTTATGAATTTTATACATAAGATCCTTATGTTCTCTTAGCTGACCTACGAGATATTCCAATGCGTGCACAACATTGCATTTATATCAGATCACACCTTAAGTCAATTCATTCTTAGTGTTTTATTGGTCCAGTTCATTTGTTGAGCAGTATACATATTTCATAGAGTTTTATTTCATTCTACTTACCTTAAAGTAATACTATCACGCATATTTGTATTTGCTTTTACTATGTCATGTTCAACCATCGCATGAAGCTCATAAAATTCGATTTTATGCATTCTAAAATAATTGAAAAATTTATCTTCACTAAAGGTTTTAAACAGGTGAAATTCTCCAAACTGTTCTCTAATAGCGTTTTCGTTTCACTTGCACGAGAAAAGTTCGGGTCACACTGATATTACGTCATGCACTCAATAAGTTTTGCCAGAAAATTAAGCTAGTGCGTGTTTCAAATGTGATCTGGGAGCATTATTAACGAGCGGGAAATATACTGAACCGTAACCTTAAAATTATCACTTGTTGCCAGAAATATAAAAATGCAAAAAATTTATTTGTTATAATAAATTAAAAATCCTAAATATAATAATTATTCATATTCGTTTCTTTAGAAACTCGCCTAGGACGATAATTTAATGCACTAGACAAACTGTATTTAGCAAATAACTTAATTATTAACAATTTCTTGATACAATAAATTATTTTTGTTATCTGTGATATGTTTCTCCTGAAATGACAGAAAAGTTGCAGTGAAACGTTTGCACTACCTTCAAAGTAGCGTTTTCCACTGGCTGCACTAGTGTGCACTGAGTGTATTTTCATCTCGGTTCGGTTTTATGTAATAAAACGAGATAGAGATATCCTGAGTGTATACTGGTGCAGCTAAGATTACTGTATTGAGAAGGTAGCGCCAACTTTCTATCTCTTTTAATTTGAGGTTAGTCAAATTCATTCATAAACTCCCTAGCAACAGTAACTATGTATGTATCTATCCTTTTTCTTCTTAGTGTTTCATGGCGTCTTCATCGCATCCTTTTTAATTTGGGGGACGACAGCCGCGAAAATGAATGCAGTACCTTCTAAATACAGTAACCTTAGGTGCAGCCAGTGGAAAACGCAATCAGTTCCAAAATTTTTGCATTGAGTGTAAAACTGGTGCGCACTGACATTTCAATCGAACATGAAATTTGAAGAAAGTTTGAACCGAAATCACCAATCGAATACAAAATCTGGAATCAGTGCGCACTGAGTGCAATCAGTGCAGCTCAATCGAAAACGCTATAAGTTGTATATAGTTTGACACCCAGAAACGACGCTTTTTCTTTTTGATATTGCTTAATAACAGCATTTCAAAATTTGTTTCAGCATCCTGATCCGATTCAGAGGAATTATCTAAACACTCGAGCAGTAATTCTTCCATCACAGTATTGTCTTGAAACAATGGACAATCAGCTGATACGAATAATTTATATCAGTACACCTAAAATTATATTACACATAGCGTTTTCGATTGACCGCTTTAGTGCGCACTCAGATTATCTTCAACTCGTGTTATTACATGAGGTTAAAAGAAGATGCAAATACACTGAGTGCAACCGGTGCAAGTGAATCGAAAACGCTAACAATGTGAAATCTATGATATGATATTAGATTTCGAGATGTAATATGTAATGTAATAATATATATTATATTATCGCAAGTCATGTGAAGCCAGGCTGTAAGTTGAAAGCGTGGACAACAGAGCGAGTCGGAAAATGGTATCATCGGACTCTTGTCATGCCGCATATTGAAAATTGCGCGTGAGCCAAAACGTCCTCCGTTTTGGCGCACTGCAACATTTAGTTCATGTAAGGCCCGGTATTTCAGTTACTGTTTAACTTTAATCTTCAGTTTTACTATGGGAATAAATTAAGGATCTTCAGTGTTACTATGGGAATAAATTAAGGATTAAAGTTGAACTGTTACTGAAATACCGGATCTAAGAGTGAGAAAAATAGAATAATTAAACCGAACGAATTAACGAAATCGCCTATTTTTGCAACCGCACAAAGTGTTACTGTGGACATGATTTTAATTTACGGCTAATGTGGTCAAAATGCGTTGGCTGCAAGACGTTTGTATGCACAGCGTTACCGAGATCGCCCTTTGACAAATAGCAGATCCTTTGTATTAGTTGTGCAGCGAGCAAGGGATACGGGAAATTTGAGCGCGCGTCGCGAAAATCCTTCGATAAGTGTGCGGAATATTGCCAGACAATTACATATGTCACACTCAGTTGTTTGACGAATTATTCGCGAGGAACAATAATACCTTTTCCATTTTCAAAGAGCGCAACCTCTGAAGCCCGCAGATTACCTTCAACACATACGATTTCGTCGGTGGTTACTTCAGAAACAGACGGACAACCCGAACTTTGTTAATAACATTCTCTTCACTGACGAATCAATATTTACAAGGGATGGTATGTTTAATTTTCACAACATGCATGTGTTGGCAGAAGAAAATCCTCATGCAATGCGGCGCCGTAGTTTTCAATAACACTTTTCGATCAATCTGTGGACAGGTATGTTAAATGTTAATCGGTATGTTTACGTCTCGCGCAGGGGGGAACTTCGAACACTTATTGTGAATAAAGGTCACCGTCCGTTGCGTCTAGCGGTTCTAAACATTTCACAAGGAACTGCCGGATGTTGGTATGAATTTCTTTTCATTTTAATTTTGGTGCATTCGTGAGAATATCTGTTACCAAATACGCCATTAATTTTTTTGTACGAACTTGAAGAACACCCTGTTTTTATATTATATATGTGTTTTAAGGATATTAATCGCAGATGTTACAAGAAAAAAGGTCGCATAGAATGTGCATGCTTTAAAAAAAAATCCGAACAAAAATGCTTGGACAGGAATAATGTAAAATCAATCGTTCGAAAGAAACCATACCGCAAGAATATGAGATGCATAAAATAAATGATCAAGCTACAGCAGCAAAACATGCAAACGTAACGACTCGTCAAGTTAGTCAGTTAGAAGTCGAACAACGTTTCGAACATATGAATCAAAGCTTTCAACACAGCTTGCACCAAGCAAAGACTAAGAAGAAAGAAATAAGTTTGTTAGGAATGTATGATGTACAAGTTAGTTACGGTTCAAGAAAAATGTTCAATTTATTAATAATTGTGACAAAAGGTCAAAGGGCTGATTTACTTGGATGAAACTGGTTTACTGCGCTTGGAATAGAACTTTCAAGTGTACACTACTTTGCTACGTCAGACAAGGATAAAAGTCCAAATTTTAGTGAATAGTTTCATACAGTATTCGCAAAAGGTTTAGGAACGTTCAATGGTCCTGTAGTACACTGGTGCTTAAAAGTATCTGAATGAAAAGCAATAAAATCGTTCGAATATGACCCTTGTGGTAAACTTCCACAGTGCCAGGCGGTCGTCCGAATACTTTTAAGCACCCGTATACATCTTATTGTAGACAAAGACGCAACTCCAATTGTTTGTAAAGCACGTAGTGTACAGTTTGCTTTGCGTGCAGAGGTGGAAGAACTGAACCAACTTGAGAAACAAGGTATGTTAAGAGCCAGTAACTCAAACGGTGTGTGTGTAACATCTATCGTGGTGGTAAGAAAAAGCAAATGGAAAAGTGGAGACCATAAGTGTCTTTAAGTGCAAACCCGTACCCAATGCCAACAGTAACTGGATTATTTGCCTCGTTAGTAGGAACAAGTCAGCCTGAAACTACGCATAAATTCATAAAGAGGCATTAGCACTAGTGGCAAGTGTTAAGAAATTCCACTATTATTAATATGGAAGGAAATTTGTAATGAAAACGGACCATCGACCCCTGCTTAGAATCTTAGGAAGATATAAACCAAACTCCAGAAAAATTGTCAATTGCCAGAATGCTGCGATGGAATTTGTTTTTGAGTGCATACGATTATGAGCGCATACATGTATCAGTATCAGGAAAAAAGATTGGGAATGTAGATGAATTAAGTCGGCTACCATTAAGAACACCTGATTTTGCAGAACAAAAGTTAGGAGATGTGTTGATAGAAAATTTGCCAGTACCTCTATTAAGTGCCCAAGACATTGCAAAAATGACATTAAAAGACCCAGTGTTGTCGAGTGTTAAAATTCTGTGATGCACAGTTGGTCAAAATAAATGGACTGAAATATAAATTCATATAAAAATATGCAAAAGCAGCTGTAACTGTTTACTCTATGGAAGTCAAATCATTATTCCAGAAGGGGGACGGAATAGAGTACTACATCTAGTATTGTAAAGATGAAATTGTTAGCCAGAAGTTATGTATGGTGGCCGAGTTTTGAAAAAATGTATTAAAGAGTATGTGAGTTTGTGCGGAACGTGCCAGAATGCAAGGCATGCACCACCTCATGCTCAATTGTATCCTTGGGAAATAACCAAAGATCCATGGTCACGTGTGCATATTGACTTTGCTGGTCCAATGGATGGACAAATCTTTCTAATTGTAGTGGATTCATACTCTTAAGTGATTGGAAGTTCCACATGTGCCATCGACATCGTCAGAAACTGCAATTGTTGTCTTATGAGAACTGTTTGCGACCCATGGTATTCTAGATGTAATCATAATCTAATGCTTCATGAAGAAGAATGGTATTCGTCATGCTCGTATTGCTCCATACTATACTGCAAGTAATGGTCAGGCCGAAAGAATGGTGCAGACAACCAAAGAAGCCCTCAAGAAGTTAACAAAAAGGGATTGGAAAACAAAAATTGCCCGATTTTTACTAAGAAAACATACTACAGCATCTTCAACAACTGGACTTACACCAGCTGAAGTTGTAATGGGTAGGAAATTAAAAACTACATTTACATCCTTAATACCAACGAAGAGTAGTAACAGTAATGAAAAACGAAGACCGATTAGTGTAGTAGTGACATCTACGGTATGTCCCCGGATTGAGTTTACAATACGTATAATGGACCAAGAATTTTTGAATTAAGATTTCATGTTCTGCAGTTCAGGCCTGCTTAGCGTGAAATGAATTTGTGCCAAATTTGACGCCGAAAGTCTTCAAGGTGACGGAATTAACACGAGAAGAAGTAAAATCTGTGTAGGTAAAGTGGTCTTCCTTTTGAATTTAGGAGAAAAATTTAGTAAGATTGAATGATTCTCATTTCAAATTAGGAAGATATGCCAAATTCCAACATCCTAGAAAAAGGAAATTGAATTACGGAAAATTACTAATTATAAATAATATTTAAGTAAAGTTGTAAAATGTTAACGCCATCTACATATTTATTGATCAAAAACAAATAAAATATGATTATTCAAATACCACTCTGTCCATATTAGCACCTGACAATGTCTTACAACTGTACTGAAATCCTAATATTCCGTAATTCAATTTTTTTTTTTCTAGGATGTTGGAATATCTCCCTAATTTGAAATGAGAATCATTTTATCTTACTAAATTTTTCTCCTAACTTCAAAAGGAAGACCACTTTACCTACACAGATTTTACTTCTTCTTGTGTTAATTCCGCCACCTTGAAGACTTTCGGCGTCAAATTTGACACAAATTCATTTCACGCCAAGCAGACCTGAATTGCACAACATGAAATCGTAATTCAAAAATTTTTGGTCTATTATACGTATTGTAAACTCAATCCGGGGACATACTGTATATGTGATGTGCGCATGTGCATAAAGCATATAGTCATTAGAGTGCGGTCAAGACACGTTGTAACATATAATTACATTGTAACGTATAAGCAATAGAACTTAATAAACATATTTGTTATTATAAAGTGGTGCGAGACGGTAAGCATGCGCGGAGTAGCTGCGAATGTTCTGTACACATTGGCGCATGCATGCGCTTGCGTCTCGACTCAGCGCATGCACGTTCAAGTCTGTACCCGCTTGTACGGATGCGGATGAACGACTGTGTCCTTAAGGTCCGTTTTAACGCTCATGCAATTTGCACAAGGAATCGTTGCATGAAAACGTAATTTTTTTGCTTGCACAAGCCAGTAAGTTTGGCAAACTGCATGCATTTGCGCATGCAAATTTGTATGCGCAAGTGCTTGCACGAATCCATTTGCGCAATTGCTTGAGCGTGAAAACGGATCATAAGTGTCTATTATATGTTTACGTAAGCACTATTTTATAGGTAAAGATATATCCAGGAACTAACTAAATTACTGAAGCGGCACTCCATTTTGATTTTTTTAATGCATAATGAAAATTTTGCAAGAATAACAAGGTCTGTAATTATTGCTTAAAATTAGGTTGATTAGTTTTGTTTTTCAAATTTTTACACAGATAAAAATGCGGAGTTGGATTTAACACCGTTTTTACTCATTTTGATTGTTCCCTCACGTCCATTTACACAAGTAGTTAAACACGATGATGTTAAAATTTTAAGGAATAAAAGTAACTCCAAGGAAATAAATTTCCTCTGCAAAAGATATAAAAGCATGTTAATTGTAATTCATGTGTTTGTTACAATTACTTTTTTGTTGAAGTAATATTAAGGCCCAGTTTTACAATAGTGGAATAAGGACGGAATAACTGTTCGCTGAATATCCTATAACGTTCCTCCATATCTACGTCACACCTACGTCACGTTATTCTAAGAATAATACCCCGTTCACATTCACTTAACGTAACGTAAATTAATAATTTGAATGCACAGTTTGTTAATGTAAACGAAGTAATTCTAAATTTAAATGATTTACTGTTCATAATTAAACACATTAATTAGTTTCAGTTTAGAATTTTAAATATTTACATTAAAACAAAACGCTTCAAACCTGTATTTAGAGGTTAATTTTGTTACGTTAAGTCATTGTGAACGCTGTTTAATGCTTATCCGACGATTGTAAAATCGGGCCTAAAAGTGTGTTAACTAACTTTTTAACACAGAATTTTTGTTGAAATAATATTTACCTCCTCAAATCTGTATCATGTTCATCGGTTCGGAAACATTTAAACACACAGATATGTTAAATTCATTTTTAACAACGTGAAATTATAATATTTCTCCGTTTCGTATATTTAGAATTTTTAACTACTGTACAGGTTGTTAAATATACATAATATAAGTTGTGGAATGTTATTTTTCATTTCTAATTTCATAATTAAAGTACATTCTTGCCCGATGAAAATTGTATAACAAGTTCTTTTAAGGGACATCTTACAATTAATACAAAACTCAATGTTTCATTATCGGTTAATTGGCGTTTTTCATCTCCGCTAGATGCCGCTGTATATGACCACTTCTCCGCCATTTTTGTGTTAAAAAAGTAGGGATACATAATTTTTTGCGATTTTTACACTGCGGTACGGAACGGAACACATTACAATTTATACGAAGCCATAAGCGTAAATAAAACACTTTTTCACTCATTTGACTCCTGTCGTGGTTTGGGTGTTTGTTATTAAATAAAAATAGATTCAACTAAGTGTTTATTAGTACAATTATTATCTGAGTAGGTACACGTGTATATGATGTAAAATATGGCTACCACTACTGTTTGTTGGCAATGCCGTGAAGGGCGTCCCTGCATGTGTATATTGTGCACATGCGCATTACCTATCACAACACCTCCCTCTTTAAGAAGATATAATAAAGTCTTTTAGTTTGGTTGGCAAGCGGATGTTCCTGGTACTTCTACGAGTAGGAGCGCTGACATCTGGTGCTGCTGTTTTGTCTAGAACTTCATGTTCTTTTACCACGTCAGATAGGTCGATCTCATGTTTCTTTTGATACTCATTTTCTGACTTCCTTAGGAAACTAGAATTTCTTCTCATTTCTCTACCATTGATGTCTCTTACTATATAAGAACGAGGTTCTTCTGTTTTCTTTATCACTTTACCACTTTCCCATATTCTTCCGTTTCTTATTACTATATCATCTCCTTTTTCAAAGTCCTTTTCTTTTCTTGAGTTTCGATCGTAGTATTCTTTGTACTTCCTCCTCTTTTCATCTAAGTTTTCTTTTACTTCTTTTAGGTTTTGCCTTGTTGGTTTTAGTTGGTGGTCACTTGTCGGCAGTTTAGTTCTTACTCTTCTGTTGAACATTAACTGTGCTGGTGTTACATTCATGCCTACGATTATTGTATTTCTGTATTCCATTAACCCGATATGTATGTCTTCACATTTTCTTAAAATCTGCTTACAGATCTGAACAGCTCTCTCCGCCTGACCATTAGATTTGGGGTAGTGTGGGCTAGACGTCGTAATTTTAAAATTCCACTGTTTTGCGAATGATCTAAGTTCGAAAGATCCAAATGGCATGTTGTCTGCTACAACTTCCTTGGGAATGCCATGAGTTGAGAACAACTGTTTCAGAACTTCAATAACACTACTGGCTGTTTTTCGTTGCATTTTTATTAGATCAATCCACTTCGTGAAATAGTCGATTACTACCAAATAAGACTTTCCTCCAAACTCTGGGATGTTAGTCGCTACTTTTGCATATGGTAGTTGCGGTATCTCTGGTAATAACATCTCACTTTTCTGTTTCGCTCTTCTGAATTGTTCACACTTTTTACACTTCATGACGTGATTTTGAATGTCCTTGTTTATTGTTGGCCAATATAAAATAGACTTTGCTCTTGACAGTGTTTTCTGGAATCCCATGTGACCTTCATGTGCTAATTCCATCATTTGACTTCTTAATGTATCTGGCACTGCTACCGAATCATTGAAAAACACTAATCCTTCCACTGCATATAAATTGTTTTTGTCTTTATAATAGTCTTTCACTTCTCTTTGCACTTTATTTGAATTTTCTGGCCATGATGTTTCACAGTATTTTAACACTTGCTTTAAATTTAAGTCTCTCTCTGTCTCTGTCTTAAACTGTTCTTTCATTTCATCATTCATATTTAGGTACTTTAACACTTGATGCACTAACTCCGTCATTTCTTCGTCTTCTTCCACTGGTGATTTGTCGAATGATCTCGACAAGAGATCGGCAATTAACATATTTTTTCCAGGTATATGCTCTAAAATAATATCATATTTTATCAACTTGAGTTTCAGTCTCTGTAATCTAGCTGATTTAATGTCTGACAATTGTTTTTTCATAACAGATACAAGTGGCTTGTGGTCGGTTAATACTTTAACACTTCTTCCATATATGTAGTAATGAAACTTATTTACGGAAAAACAAATTGCTAATAATTCTTTTTCAATTTGTGAGTATTGCTTTTCCGTTTCTGTTAAGGTTCTCGACGCGTACGCCACTGGTTTTCCGTTCTGTAATAAACATGTCCCTAGTCCATCTTTAGACGCATCATTCTGTATTACTATTTCTTTATTTTCGTCAAAACTTTGTATAGCTGTTGCATTTATTACTAAATTTTTCACGTTATTCAAAATTTCTGAGTGTTTAGGCAACCAACAAAATTCTACATCGTTTCTTAAAATTTGACTTAGGGGTCCTAGTTTATCTGACAAATTTGGTATAAATTTTCTGACGTCATTTAACATTCCAGGAATTCTTTGAAGTTCTTTTTTGTTCTTGGGTTCCTCTATGCTTCGGATTGCATTAATTCTATTGTCATCTATTTTAACACCATCTTTTGTAAACAAATATCCTAAATAACTAACTTGCGTTTTTAACAGTTGTAATTTTTTCGCATTAAATTTTACATTATTCATTTTAGCTCGTTGTATAATTTTTCTAGAGTTTTTAGATGTTCCTCTTTAGTTTCTGTGCTAACCAAAATATCATTGAAATAAACATTTACATTCGGAATGTCGCCAAAAATTTCATTGTTAATTTTCTGAAATATATTTGGGGCTGTAGCTAACCCAAATTGGTAACCTCTTAAATCGATAATATCCAAAAGGGCTTGCGAATGTACAATATTCACGTGAGTCTTTTTCTAATTGAACGTGATAGAAACCTTCTTTAATGTCAAAAACACTGTAATAATTTTTTCCTGTTAATCCTGTCATAATTTCGTCAACAGTCGGTATTAAATATGGTGTTCGTTTGATCGCTTTATTTAATGCTTGTGGATCAAGACACAATCTTAAAGAACCATCTGGTTTTTCTACAGTTACCAGTTCACTAATCCAATCTCCCGGATCCTCAACATTTTCTATTATGTCCTTTTGAACCAAATCTTGCAATTTTTCTTTCAATCTATCTTTTAAAGCTAATGGCACCCTACGTGGTGGTCTAGAAACAGGAGTTGCGTCATCTTTTAATACTATTTTACATTTCTGGTTCATTTTTCCTACACCTTGAAATAATTCTTTATTTTTCAGGATAAACATTTCTCTTTCAGTTTCAACTTCAATTGTTGCCACATCTTTTATCAAACCTAATCTTTGTGAAGTTTTTAGACCAATTATTGGTTTTGATTTTACATCAACTACAATAAATTCTTCAGTATAATTTGTATCTTTAAATTTAATGTTAAGTGTAACTCCCCCTTGAGGTATGATCTTATTACCCCCATAGGCTTCCAAAATGACACCCACTCTATACAGTTTTTCATTTTTGCTTTTCAATGTATCATACAATTTGCTGGGTAATAAATTTGCCTCTGATCCAGTGTCAATCTTAAATGTAACATTCTTACCTCGCACTTGTAGCATCTCATTCCATTCACATCTGGTACCTACTTCAATTCCGTGAGCATTTAATTCACCTACGTACATGGTGGATTCCCCATCACTGCTGCAATTTTCTACTTCCCTTTCTATTGCACGCACATTCAGTTTTTTCACTTTATTTTCTGTCTTGTTTTTTCCTGTACTATCGTCCACTTTATTTTTACACATTACACTAAAGTGATTGTATTTTTTACAGTTATTACACTGTTTTCCGAACGCGGGACACTGTCTGTATTCATGTTGTCTGTTACATTTACCACACACTTTAACTTTCTTTGAACTGCTGTCTCTCTTGAACTTTTGCACTGCATCTACAGTCTGACTTTTCTGCATCACCTTCATTTGGGACTTTGTTATTTCAGCTGAACGACATGCTTCAACTGCTTTTTCCAGTGTTAAATCAGCAATATTTAAGAGCTTTTCCTTCAAAGTCATATTTCTAATACCCATAATTATTCTGTCGCGAAGCATGCTACTTTCTAGGTCACCAAAATTGCATGTTTTTACCAATTTTTTTATATCAGTCACAAAATGGTCAAAATTTTCACCCTCAGCTTGCACTCGATTATAGAAAACATACCTTTCGTAAACCTCATTTATTTTAGGGTTCGTGTATTTAGAGAATTCGTCTTTAAGTTTATTGTAATTTTTCTTTTCGTCTTCGGTTATGTTGAACGTGTTCAAAATTTCCACGCCCTCTTCACCTATGATGTTTAGAAGTACAGCGACTTTTTTCTCATCAGAGAGTTGTGCTTTATTACTAGCAATAATATAAATCTCGAAGTTTTGTATAAACTTTCTGTAGTTTTCGGCCACGTTACCCTCAAACGATAACTTTTCCGGTATTCTCGCATCCATTTCTGCGCACTTATTTTAACCACATTTTTTTAGTTCCACAACAGGTTATTTATTTATTTTATTCACTACAGGCACTCATAACCACTTATTTTTATACTGACTGCGCCATGTCGTGGTTTGGGTGTCTGTTATTAAATAAAAATAGATTCAACTAAGTGTTTATTAGTACAATTATTATCTGAGTAGGTACACGTGTATATGATGTAAAATATGGCTACCACTACTGTTTGTTGGCAATGCCGTGAAGGGCGTCCCTGCATGTGTATATTGTGCACATGCGCATTACCTATCACAACAACTCCCTTTTTAACAGCTCGCAGCTACAACTGTCACGACACACGTGTTTTTCATGACCAGTTCGCAGTTTCCGCATAATTCCGTCGGTGGCGACTCTTTCGTTCAAAGACGCGAATAGCTTCGTCAGGAGTGAAAATAAATATTTTGAATTTCAATAAAATAAGGATTCTTATTTTTCGTTTTAAATTGCTCATCACATTAAAAAAAACATTACATTATCTCAAAAAAATAAATAATGTAATTGAATGTGATTAAAACTAAGGGCGTGTACCGAAATTACCAAATTGTAACCAGGTTGGTTGTGGTTGCTAAATATTGCGTTCCGTAAATAACAGATTCCATTTAAGAAACGCAATATTTAGCTACCACAACCAACCCTATTATATTTATAAGTTTAGAAAAGTTATAGTTTTCCAGTGAGTGTAAATGTTACACGAACATGGAAATTTACTTTTCTAACATGTAGACCGTGCTATTTTTGCGTTTAGTTGACGAAAATAACGAAAATAATTATGAGAGTGTCGATGTCGAAGAATAATAATATACCAAGGTATGTCAAGCATTTGTTGACATACTAACAAAACATCAATCAATCAATCTTCGACCTATCAAACGTCACCATAATAAATAAAATGAATAAAAAAAGTGTTGCTAACCGAAATCGTGAAGAAAAGTGTTGCTAACGAGACAAGTCCCACTTTTCTTCACGATTTTTGATTTTGTCACTTTTCTGTCAACTAACACGAAAAAACAAATTACTGAGGGCACAAAATAGAATTCTCTATTCTGTCGTGAATTTAAGTCAACTGCTACTAGAGGGCATCAGACAGAATCTCTAACTTAAAAGCGGTTCCCTGCAAAATTTATTTCATACTCACCGTCATTCATAATAAATTTTCATTCATTATCCAATTTTTGTTTTATATCCTTCTCAAAATTTCGTACTGAAAATGGTGCTTTTTCCAAAATGTAGTACCGACGTACTGAATTTGGTTACTTCGTACTGAATTCAGTACAATTGTACTGAAACGGCAGCACGGCGTAAAACGATTCTTTTTCATCGGATCTTGTTTTATTATAAGCAGTTGCATTACAATTCGCAGCAAGGTACCATCTGCGACCTGTTCCATTAAATAACACAACACTCCAACTTATAAAAAGCAACAAATCTGACTAAAATAACTTACAGAGGTTATAATCAAACAACTATGACGTAAGACGCCATCCTGACAACCAATGTCAAAATTCCGAACTTTCAAGTTCTAATTTATATAATTTAGGAATAAAAAACGTAACGGAAATCGTCCACAGTTTTAGCAGCACTCAAAGCGCAACAGAACCGGCCCAAGGAACTAAATTTATAGTAATTTTGCATCCCTGATGTAGTTTCCAACGTCGCCACCTGGTAATTTCATATCGCACATGTTGGACACATATTTTCAAAATTGCTAGCAGTCCAGATGTAGTAGGGTTAGTGAATCGATTTTTTTTTTCAAGAATTGAATCAGTTTTTAACGTATGAAATTGAAAGAGTTTTACAGCTTTGACACCGTGTAAAAAATGTTAAATCTGCTTGCGATTGACCAAAACTCGACCGCAGATTAAAATAACTACTAGTTACTTTAATCTGTGACCCAACCGTGTATTTTGAGGATTGTTCTTGGCACTTGACAGATTTGGCATTAGACCGGATAACCTAAGCAGAATAAATTCTACTAGTACCAAATTAAAGCAGCGCTCTAAACAGCAGCTGTTCATACATAATGCTGTTTTAATATGTATAAAACTTCCTCTATTCATAGTTTTTATTTGTATAATACTTCACGTGCCATTTCTGGTTTTTTAAATAAAAATTACATCAGATCGATTTTTATTAAAACGATTTTTTCACAACTCGATTTTCTATATTCCGATTCGAGATCGATTCTTTTAACGTAGATCCAACATCCCTAGCGTTAAGGTTAAAATTCATCTCCATATAACAGTTCGCATGCGCCCTAGCCGTGGATAAAAGACATCAAGTCAGATAAACCATACAAGTATTTGCTTTCTACATTTTAAAAAAGAGGACTATATGTAAGTATGTTTAAAAATTTGAATTTCACTTTTAGGTATCTAGGTTTATATTTCACAATAAAGATCACAAGTTACTAATTTACTTGTACTTGTGTAACTTCAAAATATCTAGAATGTTTAAATAATACATTTGAGCCTAAGTACCGTTTAGTTTTTATAAAATAAATAATAATATAATTTTGTCCTAGATGTATCTTCTAAACGGAAGTTCTATTGAAAACAGCTGTGCCCTCTTAAAATTAATAAAAGACACTTGCTAGTGTCAATCTTCCACTCAAAATTGCGTTGTACAGGTATTGGACCGATATTAAGTGAGGTTATGTTACTATCCCCATTTGGCAGCCATATTCGTGGCGGCAAAATTAATTTAAATCGCGAATTGTGATAGGGCAGTTAGGCTCATATCATTTCGGCGCAATGTCGACTATCACATAGTTTAACTGCGTCTCGTTCTATTTATAGTGTCAGCGATAGTAGCCTCTGCCACCAGCACAACCGGAATTAGTTTTGATTTATAGAATATAAGGTAGAACTTAGAAACATTAAAGTACCACAAACTGGGAGAAAAGCGTTTACAATGAAAACGCCAACATTAACACTGATTAATATTATTGACAACGGACAGTACAATGCTAGGATTTGTTCAGGTTCGCACAAATACAGTCCTAGAACCGTCAGGAGCATGCGCATAACAAAAAAGGCGTTCGAGTTTTTTCAGAACAGTCACGGATCCAGTAATCCGATGTTTTCGTTTTTCTTAGGACTGTCCTGAACTGTTCTGGAACTGCTCTAAACAGTACTTGCTCTGAAGTGCGGACGATTGAGAACTGGTTCTGGGGGTTTTGAATTTAATGCAGCTGCGGTGATAATTTTTAAGAGTTAATAGAAGTAATTAATTCATTTCCACACAAAAACTGAGCGATATGTAGAGAGTACAGCAGAAGAGATACCGAATTTATAGAACATGTTAGGAAATAAAAAAGTTGGCGTATCTAGTTTCGCCATCTACACGCTATTTTATAAACTGAACTAAGCGTTTTGGTTTTATCAGATTTTCTCGCGTTCTGAGACAGTTCAGATTTTTGTTAATAATATGAAACCTAAAATTTTAAAAAAATACATTGACATTAATAATTATTATGTATCATTGCTACCATAAAATATTAGGACAAGACTTTTTTAGCTGTGTAAAATTGCTACCGGCCATTAATGTAAAATTATTTCAAATTGTCTCTTCCAGTCATTCCTAAGGTAACGTTTCAATAGTTTTATAATTCTTGCTGTTATTATGGTTTATTGACATCAAAATTTGACGTGACATAAATATGAATTACCGATTTGACAGTAAAGTAAGATTCAATATAATAAAACAATGGAAACGCATGGCTACTGGATTTAAAAATTGTCCTAGTTTTTTATGATATCGATAGTACAAGAGGATGCTGATGAAGAAGAAAACATCATTCTCTTATGTAATACAATTCGTAACGAATTCATTTGTATCAGTTACTTTTAGTAGGGTTTGTTAATTTGCATTGATTCGAATGCATATGAGGCACGTGCAGCACTTTGAATTTTCTTTCATTGCGCATGTCTAGACAATTCTACCTATCTCTCAGAGGTGAATATGAAAATTAACTTTCAGTAATTTTAACGTCGCAATACGAATGTTGTGAGTAGGGTTTAGTCTATTAAGGCCTGGTTTATCAAACACAAGTAAACTTTAAGTTAAAGTTAACCTTCAGTTAATTACCATAACAACAATTGTAATTACTGTGGGAAGAAACTGAAAGTTAGAGTTAACTTGTGATTGATAAACCGGGCCTAACTCGGGCAATTTATGAACGATTAACTTCGAGTTTCGAGTTCACTCCCTGGACTTTATGAACGCACCCCTGCTGTACACCAATCGCGGATATGATTTTGTTCGGAAACACTCGATAATGATAATACACGGATGTCCGTGTATTATCATTATCAAATTAGCATAAGAGAAAGATTTACGCCTATTTATATGTATAAATAGGCGTAAATCTTTCTCTTATGCTAATTTGCACTTGTTTATCGAGTGCACTCTTTTCAATTACTTTTTAATAATGTACTCTAAAACTTTGTAAAGATTTTAAAAGGATACAGCTATCTTCGGTATAAGGAATAATAACGTCGGATCCTTTTAATCTATAACCAAATAATGAAACTTCAAAAGTGTAACAATTCACCTGTTTTGAGAGTATCGTGCAAAGATATCTTCTGGCTGTGCCCACTTTGTTGTTGTCGGAATTAAACATAGTATGGCTTGGTACGTAATCATCGGCAACACCAGCCAACATTTTTGGAAAAACTATATGCCGCTCATACCTAAAATAACCGAAGCTATTAGTACACAATAATAGAAACACTCTTCCAGTTACCTATATACGTCCTCATAAGAATTCCCATAAATAAAACATCCTGTTAAACTTGAATGAGCATGAACATCAATTACAAAATCTAATTGAAAATCCTGAAAAGAGAGCGTGACACTTGCACGTAAAGTATGAAAATACTCACTTTACTTTTATCGAGTGATACAATCAAATCTAACGCAGCTTTTAACGTTGGATGTGCCCAAGGTGAAATAATATGCCACGAACGGTTTAAATCAAAGCCCATTAAGGTACTTCGGTAATTTCCTAAAAACACGCCGTCCGGATTTAACATTGGTATGATTTTAAATGTTACGTGATCTCGCAATAAATTTGAAACCGAATGGGAACTGATTAGATATTCTAACAAACCTTAAAAGTCAACTGTAATTTTTTTTTGTATTATACAGGGTGACTGACAATTGTTCCACCAAAAAAAAAACACGAGTAAGTGATATCCGAGAGTACGCGAAAAATGCTAAAAAATGTTAAGTACTTTAGTTTTCTAGAAATAATTAATAAAAATTATTCTTATACCTAAAACGATGATACGTCTCTGGTTAAGAAAGAGTAGCAGATAAACGAAATAAATATAGTTATAAAAGTGTTTTATAGTTTTCCTCTTCTTCCTTGCTTTGCGCAGCAATGTTGCTTTGTTCTTTCTTCGTATATATACAGGGTGTTTACGGTCTTCTCTGTATCCTTTTGGGGGGCGATAGTATACCTCAGAAGAAGTCGATAAACCTTAAAACGTCCTAGTAAAAGTCGTCTCATAAGCGAGATAATAAATCTTTTATTTATTACACTAAACGGTTAATTTGTTTTAAATTCTAGTAATCTACTACTTAATCAGCATTGTCCACTACAAAAGACGTACGAAGTTATCACCATGTTGCATAGAATATGGATGGGCCATCCCGATTTTTAAAGAACAAGGTAAAAATAATAAAATTTTCAGTCAAACAAAGGTGATAGTAAAACTGAATTACTGATAACAACTTTGCGTGTCAAATAACAAACGTAATAACAATTGAACAGTAATTTTTGCAACCGCCCAAGATTACTTTTTATGTTTTTTGTTATACCGATTAAGTAGTAGATTACTAGTGTTTAAGACAAATTAATCTTTTAATGTAAAAAATAAAAGAATTATTATCTCGCTTATGAGGCGACTTTTACTAAGGCGTTTTAAGGTTTATCAACTCCTTCTGAGGTGTACTATCGCCCCCTAAAAGGATACAGAGAAGACCGTAAATACTCTGTATATACTTTTATGAATAGGCGTGAATGTTATTTAATTTTAAAATCTGTGTTGTTTAATAGCAATACTTCATAAGTAAGTACACTTGCTAATTAACATTCGACAACTACCCTTCCCACGACCTGATTAGGATATCAGACTATTATCGACTATTTAGTGGCGCATTTCTAATGCGCTTGGCCTTAGCGATCGATAAATTGCAGATACAATTAAGCGTTTTACATTTTCAGAGAAAACCGATATATTTAAGAGATTCCTTGGAAATGTGATGGCCGCGTCTTGAGTCGATAGTTCCTTATTAGAAATTTTACACAATTATTTGCGAATTCGTTGTTATTTCCTACGTCCTACGTCAACTAGAGTTGATTTAGAAGTACTAGTAATTATTTCGTGTAAAAGAAACATGACTCAGTGTTTCGTTTCCAGCGGTTAAACATGTAATAGAACTAAATTCAGATGTGCGTCAAGGTCACACTGTGATGTACTCAATAATGTGATAATTATAAAACCTTAAACTCCAGTTCAGCGATGTTCAGATGCGCTCGGAAAGCGTTATCCCCACCCTCTATAGATTGGGAGAATCCAAATACGTAGTGGCTCGTCTAAACAAACAGACGTCTGCGTATAGCAGGCAATATGCCGTATCAACGAAAACAGTACCAAGTCATTTAAAATTAAAATGGACAAGCAAATATTTTTTTAGGGTAATACACAATGATGTGTAGGCAAAAACAATATTAAAGTCCAATATAAAATTGAAATTACACGCTGTCTACAATTTCTTACCGCCGTCATTCTCCTGGCCCAACGCTTAACATGGTGGGGGTAAACTTTCTCGCCCGTGAGCATCCCTGTTCCAGGTTATTGCTGCATTTACAAAACGTAGCATCGCAGTATGCTTTTAGGGTAAATTTTTGACTGTTCCATAGAATTTTTAAACATTTTTCCTGTAATCCGTGATCCTCTTTTTTTGGCGGAATAATTGTCAGTCACCCTGTATTGAGCGTAATTGTGGTACCTTGGCAGACATAACTGCTCGGAGATTCTCCGGGATGTGTCCTCGCCATTATGACGACTACCCTGCGTTTTTCGCTCATTTTATTTGGTAATCCTATACTTATTAAATCTAGTTTTCGTTTTTGCTAGAATATTCATAATCAGACGGTTTTGTTTTAGCGCTGAGGACACGATTTACCACGCTATTTCCTAGTAACTCTCGTTTAAATGAAGTTTCTAAATGGCTAGCTTTGGTTTCTAAATTTGTTAGAAAAGTTTGAAGCCTAGAGTAACTATACGGATGAGCTAAAGCGAATTGGAAAATTTCATCTTCTTTATCGAAGCTAAAAAGGAAGCTCAGGACGTAGTTGTTTTGATGATAGGGGGATCGCTGATAGAAAACATTATATTTTGGTATTCTTTGCCTGGAAATTTATTTTCTTATTAGGATTTGAAACACAAAATTGGCGTAACTTACCATTTCGGTCTACTGGTAGACTTTACAATAGGAGTCATTTTTGTATTAAACAAATTTCTATTTTTGCTTATATTTATAATATTGAAGACAACCCTCTGGAAATATACTTTTTTGTTTCCTGGTTAAGTAAATGTATAGTGTGAACATTATTAAAGCCAGTTGGAGTAGGGCTTAGCTTGAGAAACTTATGTCTTAATTCGTTTATTTCTTGGTTACTATCAAATTTCGTTTGTTGAGTTCGGAAATTCACGAGGTGCTTTAATATACATACGTAAAAATAAGACAAAAGTGCTCGAAGAGTGAATAGAGTGAGCGCAGAGGAATTTCCGAATTCAGCAGTTGTCACTACAAAAGGTGCAGTAAGTTTCGATATGACTTCATCAAGTCATGGTCCTACCATAAACGGACTTATTAATGAACACATGCTATTATAATACCTGGTCTTGTTTAACGTTATCCACAGTGAAATTGAACCAAAATCGAAGGCGAGGACTACATGTATCAGGTCTGATATATAAGTCGTACTCAAATTCATTTATTAAATCTATTCTTCCCAAATTGCCCGTTTCGAAGGAAGCATCAAAACATAAATGCCCACGTTTCGCCTTGCCACTGTGACCCTGTGGCCTCATTATTACTCTGTTCACATTACCCAAACCACCTTCTCCATCACTTTCGTCACTATCTGAAATGAAGTTACAAATTTTTACCCAATCAGAATTTTTTTCTTGTGAAATCAATTCTTTTAACGACTCATAAACAGAAAAATGTTATTGAATTAAATATTTTTATCAGCAAACCGACGATTACGTTACCTTCTTTGGCCCTTTGATATATGCTAGTATGGTCTAAAGGGTCGCACGCAACATCCATATTAATTAGGTCACATATTTTGCATTATGTAGCACGAGAAAGTATTTTTAATGAGATAATTAAAAACGTTATTTCTGAAAATTGTATGTATTCACTTGTGTAGTCGAGACGTTACTGAGGTAATCAACCCTAAAGAGCTTTCGTTTTAAAAGCTGTGAAATGATCGTGCTAAAGTGTTATCGGATAAACATCTAAAAGCTCACGGAATTCGCATTGCTAACGGATACGTGTTACGTGTTTACTATTATACCGAAACAGAAATTCCAGCATAAACTTTTTAATTGTTAGCAATATACCAGGTGTCCCAGAAATGCATATACACCTTCAGGTAAACTGATTCCTCTATATTTCCTCATTCTAAAACCGCAAAAAATGTTTACTAGGGTAGCGTACTTTTTGTACGAACCGCGGTCCATAAAAACAAGAAGAATTGCAAAATGTTAAAACAAATACTCAACGCCATTTGAAGTGAAAAAAAAATTCAAAGTGCTATAGTCGTCCCAGTTTTGTATCGTTTTTTTTTTTATAGCAAGACCATAAAACCGATACCAAACTGGGATGACTATAATATGTAAATTGCAAACATGGTCTCGAACGATAAACTATTAAGCAGTTTCTTTGTAAGTAGTAAGATAATAAAATTATTAAGTGTCCCCTCTTTTGCTGAAGGCCCTGTACATATTTGAAACGTGCTGTAACTTAAATCATAAGTAGGTACAGTTAAAATTACAAGTAAAGTCTCCCCAATAAAATATAAAGGCGTGGTCTTATCCATTCTGATCACCATAACAAGCAGGCGGCCAAGCAAAAATCGACAAGAATTCGATGCGTGCCTGTCCGCTTGTTCCCCTACTCGTTATTGCGGTCAGAAGTGATTTAAATATAAAAGTTGTAGGGTTTTATATGTAGGTATTACCTTTTAAAATTATCACAAAAAGCAAAAGCCCAACGTAAAATGGAGAACAAAATCTAATTTGTGTTTTTATTAATGAAACATGCTGTATATTGTTCGCTAAAATGAAAGATCATTTAATCTATAAAAAATTAATGCGGCCTGAAAAAAAATGTTTAAAAATACTTCTAAATCACTGTTTTAGTAAGCAAATGACAATATGAATTCGAATATTAGAAAAGTTACAAGCACCAATGAGTTTTAAACTCAAATATCATATCCAAATACGAACATGTTATACAATCTGTTCTACAGTTAAGTCGGCATCATTGCTAACTTTGTTATTATAAAAACTACAAATTTCGTTAAATTAGCAGACTAGTTAGTACTTTTCACGCTGATTGCAATGATGCAGATAAAAAATCATTGAATGTCGCATTTATGAGAATTATTTTTGTCATGCGAATGTTTTACCACATGACTCGTCGTACCAGTTCGATAGCCATCGTAAGAACTCGAACGATAAAGATGCACGCCGCAAACGCGCAAGTCGTACAGGAATGAATCTGCCGTCAGGGGTCGCATTCTGTGTATAGTCAGTGTGTTTGTAATTTTTGTACATTAAGATTAAAATTATATGGCAGGAAAACTTAAGTTATGAAAATGGGTCTTAAACGATTCACAAGTACTGTCATCGTCAACTGCTGATCAAAACAAAAGATCTCAAGCATATGCACATACCTTTGCGAAAGCCCTCCTACACTTATGAGTCTGCGAATTTACGCACATGTATGGAAGTCGCATTAGAACAAAATATTTGTAAACAGCCATAATCAAATTGTTATATTAAAAAATGGTTTTTAACGTATCTAGAAAATGTAAAAAAAATTTCATCGTTTCTACGGACATTACAATACATACTATGACGGAATTGTGAGACGAAGTGACTTCACCGCCCAGACGACACTGTTTACGTCATAGGGACCTTTGAAGAAGCTTCATCACAATTCGAGTTGCCTCCAGGGGGGTTATTCTCGAACTGGAGAGAAATGATCACTCCTGAAAATGACGTCAAAATGTCGCAGTTCTCGAAAGACGTCATTTTCAGGAGCGATCGCTTCTCTCCAGTTCGAGAATAACCACCCAGAAGGACTACGGAGATATAAAGCTCGCCCCGTCAGATGAAGAGAGCGGTACGCGAACGAGGCTAATGCCCTGTAAATAAATTGCCCGCGACATAAATTATTTAAGAACATAAATTAGTTACATGTAGCTTTAAGTGTAGGGTGTATTTAATTGTTTAATAGATTAATGTTGCGACTCGGGGTTCACAAATTATAATCTTTGTTTATTTTTAAAATATTTTAATGTCTACGATTTTATAACACAAGCTCAAATAATATCGAGCTGCGTACTTGACTAACAAATAATACTTCTATAATTATATCGTTCTACTAATTCGCTTGCTACACACATCGCTTTCTAAATAAAACTGATTTAAATTTACCGCCGTCCCTGGCTTATATATTAATTCCTTCTTTCGAGAATATCGTGGAAAATGTAGCGAACGTTCCAATAAATTCGATTACCATCTACGGTGAGTTTGGAAATTTCTAGAATCTCTGATTGGCTCCATAGACGGCGTAATCAGCCTAAAAATAGCACTTGCATTACTGAACGTAACTCGTTATTAAATATTCTTTTATTTACAACCGACCGTTTGTTATTTATACTTTTTAATAAAAACGTAATAATACTTCAATTCATTTATGACATAGCACATCCAGAAATGTAGGACAACCTGTAAAAAAGGCATTTATTTCAATGAAATAAATTAAAATTTTAAATAACATTTGTCACTTTTCCTAATATTTGCTTATGGATAATTTCACAGTTAAAAAAGAAATGCTTATTACCACGGCTCGGAACTTTTCTGACATTCTTAAAAAGTAGGTATATGATTTTTCGCGAATATGCGGCAATCGAGTGTACACGACGTTAAATCTAAGAAAATACACGTTTGCGGTTGAATTTTTGCGGACTTTTATAAATACTAGTCCCAACTACTAGATAACGATTACGAGAAAAAAATGACTAATGCAGACCAATGGAAGTGAGGCTCCCAATTAAATGAAATATACGTGACATATTGCTGTGCGATTGTTTTACTCTTTCGTAAAAAAGAAATCGAGTCCATAGCAGGTTACATGAGCGTCGCATGGGGAAATATTAAATCGGTTTACGCAGTTAACATATTTTAAGATAAATTAATTCCTTGGTATATTATTGCGTGCTTTGTATTCAAATCTATAATAAAAGAGAGCCATAGTGGGAAAGCAATCATATTAATACTGTGTATGCGATAAATACAAAATAATATTACTATATACCCGTTACAAAATTCATAAATCATAGGACGCCCATGCCCGTCTGGAATGTACCTAGCTTCGCTTATTACAGATTTATCACATTTGCTATTACATACTTACAAACCAAACAAGTAAAATAATGTTATTACTACAGCCCGAATTCTAATTCGGTTCAACGAAATAATTAAAATGAAGCGGACCACAAATAAAGGGTGTTTATTTAGAGGTATAGAACTTTAAAGTGAAATAAAACACATAAAAATCATAGTAATGGGCATGGTATTGGCTTTATTGGAAAGATAATTTTATGCCATTAGTGTTTAAATATGATTTCGGGCATATAGGCGCCGCTGCTGGCACGAACTAAATTACTATGAATACATCAAAATCGTCATCCAAAATATTTATTTACAACGAATTTCAAACTTCAAAACTAAAATAACAGCAATTAAAGTAACGTATAGTCGTCCCAGTTTGGTAGCGGTTTTATTGCCCTGCTAAAAAAAGCGACAGAAAGGCGACCGCAGGCCGGTCTCTTTGAAGTTGTTTTTTATAGCAAGATCATAAAACCGATAGAAAACTTGGACGACTATACATACAATGACATTTTTCTAGATGCGTAAAAATTATTTTCTAGCAAGAAGTAAACCACTTCAAAACAATAGTCTGTCAACAGATTCTTCGATAAATCTTCAGATCCAACAAATTCAGCCTTATAATCAAAATCAAAAAAGAATAATTTGATTAAACCGGTTTGCAAATGTTTTGTTTCTAAACCACAGGTACCTCGATGATTTTGTAAAAATTCAAATATCTTCTTTATTTATTAATTTACGAAAAAATGACCCTTTAAGGATCATCTTGACAATACATCCAGGACGTCATTGCGTCCAGCATGCCATGCGTTCGTATAAACTCGCCAGAAGGTAGGTGGAGTTTTTAAAAATTTTATTATTTCGCATGCGTTTACTACGATTTGGTTAAATTTTCTCCGCGAAAAATCTGCTGTTGAACCCGATGAGTTGATAGAGCGGTGAGAATCAAAGGTTTTTTATGTATTTATTGCTTCATCGACAAAGTTGAGCAAAAAGGCCAAGTTCGGCGGCGGCGGCGGCGGCGGCGCGACATCATGAAATCTCGTAAACAGTTCTTTTTTGCGTGCTAATTGGAGAATTGTGTTTCTTATACTGTCGGCATTTTTTAATGAATTTTATTTAATTTTAATTGCACTTTATCTTGCAGGATCGTTTTTCGTAAATATACATTGCGTTTATAGTCGTCCCAGTTTTGTATCTGTTTTATGGTCTTGCTATAAAGAAAGCCGCAAAGAGACCAGCACTTTGTCGCCTCTCTGTCGCTTTTTTTTAGCAAGACCATAAAACCGATACAAAACTGTGACGAGTGTACCACATACTCGATTCATTTACTGAATCGATTCAGTAAGTGAATCATTCACCTGAATCTACTTCAGAGATCCGTGAATCGAATCAGGATTCACTAGCCCAACACATTGCCGTACACGGAAAAAAAATTATCAAAGCTGGAAATTTACCGACAAATTTAAAATATTTTGTGAATCTTGTTTTATTTATTTTACCGTAAATAAATTAAAGATACTTTTTTTGCTGTGTCAAGTAAACTTATAAATGGCTGAGAGTCCTACAAAACATAGTAAACACTTTATTATTAAATACCTTGAAAACAATATCATTTATACATGTAAGTGCGAGTTATTTTATTATGCCTGACGCGTATACAGAAATCGCCATAAAAGCTTTTACTGCGTTACAAATTTGAAGAATTAATAAAAGAGGTTTCCGACGGCAGAATAAATTCGATTCTATACGTAGCTATGTTTTTTATTGCAACGCTTGCAACGCTCACATTTTTATTCGACTTTAACCGAACGCATGACATCCTGGACGCAATGACGTCCTGGAAGTATCGTGAAGATGCTGCTTTAAGTCTGAACGTAATAAAGAGTCATAAATTAAGGAATGATGAATTCGGGGCTTTTTGTTCCAATAATACTTTTAGAATGTGACCTTTATGAATTAATTGTTACCTATTTTTTTTTACTTATTGTGAGATAGGATTCATGATTACTGTTTTATTTTTAATTAAGGAAATAAAATTATTATGTAAAAATTATTTTGTCTATTACTTAAATATTAATAAAAAAAAAACAGCTGGGAATCTCCCTATTCTTTCGTACGAAAGTAATAAATGACCTGCCTCAACGTTAATTGTATCGCATCTGCGGGTTTATTGCCCTATCATTTATTGCGTATAATCACAGTCTACATACAGTCTGTTCACTTGGCGTCGGTACCTTTGATCTTTGTGTCTTCAATGCAACCACTGCGCATTCCTCCATGCGTTGATTCTTACGTGGCGCAAACAATTTAAATTTAAAATCTTGCAGTATTTGCAGTTGCCCGAACGTGCCCGAACCAAGCCGGTAAACCAAACTACGAATAGAAACAACGAGACTACTGCGCATTCACCCCCGAGTTTCCGAGAATTTTGTACGCGAAACTAGCGCCAGTGACAAGACGGTATGTAGACTGTGGTATAATAGTAAATTTCGCTCAGCCGCTCGGGCCGTCCGGGGCTTTAAATCAAAGCCAGCGGTTCTCAAACGTTTTATGTAGAAACTAAACATATATTTTTCCGGAGTTATTATTGACATTTTTTTCAAACGTATGTCGTAACTTCGCTTCTTTTCTTTTGTATTAGTAGTGGTTACAATATGTGAAACTTATTCGATTAACTCCCTGTACAGGGTATTTCATTTAAAAAAAGTGTCTTTTTGATTTTCTTTCATAAAAGTGACGTTAAGTTATTTTTTGACTGCATCATTGCAATCAGCGTGAAAATTACCATTAGAGTTAAAATACTTTCCAATTGACACAATTACTCATCAAAATCTGCGCGAACTCCGGCTAAGCTACCAGTGGCAATGGTATTAGTAAATAAATTGTAATACAAAATAATGCACAAACACGCAGGAAGCCAGACAATGAATACGTGGATGACAAACGAATAACACAACTGAATGTGATGCCACTTCAGAAGCACTTTTGCGGACTTATTTGATATTCGGACGAATTCATGTTTCTGCGCATTATGTCGATTCGAGAGTATTTGGACTCTAGATTGCTAATTTAATCGAATTTATAGCTTTCATAATAACAAAGTTAGCAATAGTGCCGACTTTAGTTTGGACAGACTGTATATTTTTTAAACTAGGAAAAAATGAATTTCATTTTAGCGAATAATATACAGGGTGTTCCATTTAAATTTTTGAATGAATTCTTCCAAAAAGCAATAAAACTGTGGGAAACTGAACCTAATAAGGCTACATGTATTTTGTATGTTGTTTAGAATTAATTATTAATAGTTATAGTCAAATACAAAATTGCAGCCTCCTATCCCAAATTAAAAGAAATCAAAAATTCATGGATGTCTCCTCAATAAAAAAAAGGTATTTTAAATATGTAAAAGCGAATAATTAGAAAAATTTGTTTTAAGTCCAACAAAGAACATTGCCGACTATTGTGTCGCCAAACTAACATTTTGACGTTTATTCAATTTTTTTTATTCTATAACAAATCAAAGTTTTATTCTAATTCGCATTTTAACAAAGGTATGCAAACTAGGAGAGGCGATCAGCCTAAATGTACCACTCCATTATACAGCTCTGTATGAACGTAGTCCGCGTTAAACAGGGTGTTATGGAATTGTATGGAAGAATTTCACAGGGTGGTAGCTTGGCTCAAGACGATCAAAAATTGTTATATAATATGGTGTCCTAAATGTAACCGCTATCGAATTATGAAGGAATAAATAAAGGCATGCGATACATTCGGCCATATGTGGATTTTGGTGGTGTTGTCAGACGTTCATTTAATCTTTTATTCGAAATTTAAAGCAACAAACAAATTCATTTTCGCGAAACTGACGTAAACATTTATAAAAAAAAAACCTTGTAAATCGTTTTTCCCATTGGGATGCATTTTGGATGCAGGAATTTCCATTCTTTTTGTCGCATTTTGATGTAAGTTTTTGAAATTCAATATTTTTCTCGAAAACCAATACATTTAGGACACCATATTATATAACATTTTTTGATCGTCCTGATCCAAGCTACCACTCTGTGAAATTATTCCATTCAATTCGGTAACACCCTGTATGTGTATTAAAGTTTTCAATGCTTTACCAGATGAACTGAAACAACTAAATTCTAGACTAAAATTTAGAAACGCTACACTAAAGTTTTTTCAAACAAATCCCTTCTGTTCAATATGAGAATACTTCACGTGGCACCAATGATATGAGTGTGCTTTAACTATGTATGTTAATCAGGGTTGATAAGATTTAAAACAAGCGATTTAATTTAAAAAATCATTGCTTTAAATCATGTTTTATATTTTTTTAATTTAAAAATAAACAAATTGATATGGGTTACTAAAAAAGATGTTGTAGTAGTATAACACAAACTTCGAAAATACATAGTCAAACATAAAAGTAGAGTGCACAACAAACTGAAATTTATAAGAAATTAATAGATAATAAGAAGTGATCAAATGAAAAATGAATTAGAGTTGGCGGTGCAACTAAACACGCATGTGTGCATTTAGTTCATCGAACCACAGGTCGAACGTTTCTTCAGTCACTTTGACGTTTCTACAAAGAGCGTTTTCACATCTACCGACACCGGAGGAACGTTCTAGCAAAACAGGACATGACCAAAGAAAGTAAATGTGAGAAAATTACAAGAAACTTTTTGCAACTTTACCAATAATTTCAAACATTAATTTTGAATTGAATTTCTTATTATATGTATAGCTATTACTGTCTGTAAATGTGTTAATTGAGATTGTTGCATAACTAATAACCAAAATAATTATTTTTGTTTTTAGGACATGTCTGCTTTTAGTTGTGGACATGTTGAATTTTGGTTGAACTAAGATATGGACATGACGTATTTTGAATATCTATTTACTGAAACACAACGTTTTTAACAATAAAACAAAATTATTCTTACAGAAAGTAATTTATATGGAGCGCAACATCTGGTTCTAAACAATCACTAAGTTTTTATCCTTCTCTTCACTCTTTTCGTTTCATTTTCAACTTTCTTCATACCGTACTAACAATTTATTTTGTCATACTTTTGCCTACATATATCGTAATATATTTTGATACCACATATTTTAATATCTATTTATTGATACTGATAACTCTTTAACAAAAACAGAAATTTTAAGCGCGCCAAATTTGAAATCAGATTACCTTTTTACATTAAATTATAAATATGGCACCCTTATTTTGACTTGAAAGGTCGACACGTATCTAGTGACTTAACTTTTGGTGATTACCTAGAGCCCCCTATTGAATAAAATGGATAAGCATAATAACAACCAAAATGAAAATCGTCTGTTTTATGCACATGTCCTGTTTTGAAATAACACTCTTCCTGATACATAAATAATAACTAGGGACATGTCTACCTTTGATTGAACATTACGATTACATTTAATAGTTAGGATTTGTCAAGTTCTGATTGAACACCCTTACTTTCTATGCATTTAAAACAGCGTATGATCCATTTGAGTTGCTTACATCTACATATTTTATGTAAACCAGTAAACTCTCCAACCGACTACTAATAACTCATTTTTCATAAAAATGGACATGTCCTGTTTTGCTAGAACGCTTCTCAGATATAAATTTATGAAAAAAACATCCTATCAACATAGGTCTGATCTGTTTTTGTTTAGAGCTTACAGTGATTTTAGTAAATAAGTAAGTAAATAAACAGTACAAAGCAAAAATTATAAAGTTATAACAAATATTCAAAAGTTACGTCTATTGGGAAATCTAGCTCTGTATTCCTTCGCTGTTTGACGAGCGTTTCCATTACATGGTCCAGCATTACAAACACTGAGCAAAAATACTGATTTAGTAAATAATAAAGCACCATGACGCCTTCTAACAACTTTTGTTTCCAATGATAATTGGATTATAATGACTAATAAATTCTTTGTTTTTAGATACCTTTAAATCGCTATAACTTCTAAACAAACGCAAATCGGACCTATGTTGATAGGATGTCCTTTTCATCAAATAACATCTACTTTCATTTACCAAAGTTTGTAAAGAGGCTAACGAATCACCCTGTATATTGTCTTTAGTTTTGTCCCAAAAACTGGGTTTTGACTCCTCAAGTTCTATTAAAGTGACCACATCGTACTTAAAACCGGCCATTTTAACCAATTCAATTAAAACCTTCAAAACTGTTTGAAAACATGAAGACGACACGAGTGGAGTGACTGCACCTCGCCGACGCGACATGTCGGTGCCTGCAACGACACGACACCGACATGTGGGTAAAGCCCCCCATACACCTGCGAACAAATTGCGCAAACTGGCGTTGCACAACAAGTTGTTGTGCAAACAAGGTCACCCATACACTATACGCAATATTGTGCAAACTCCAAGTTGCTTTTGTCGTGCACCTACGGAAACATGCCGCCTGACGACGGTATAAATCAATAAACTCATTCAAAAATTACTGCACAATGTGTCGTACAAAGCCCATACACGATGCAATCGTTGCACAACGCCACTCGTTGGGCAATTAATTTCAAACAATTTTGAATTTCTGCAACTAGTTGCGCAGCACGCCAAACAACACCATACACTATACAATTGTTTGCACGACAGCCTCTGTTGCGCAATTTGTTCGCAAGTGTATGGGGCCTATTATAGGTTGTTTGGCGTGCTGCGCAACTAGTTGCAGAAATTCAAAATTGTTTGAAATTAATTGCGCAACGAGTGGCGTTGTGCAACGATTGCATCGTGTATGGGCTTTGTACGACACATTGTGCAGTAATTTTTGAATGAGTTTATTGATTTATACCGTCGTCAGGCGGCATGTTTCCGTAGGTGCACGACAAAAGCAACTTGGAGTTTGCACAATATTGCGTATAGTGTATGGGTGACCTTGTTTGCACAACAACTTGTTGTGCAACGCCAGTTTGCGCAACTTGTTCGCAGGTGTATGGGGGGCTTAAGTGTGAAATCATTCCCATTTATTTACATGTGTAAGAGTCACTTTGAGGTGAATTGATTTAGGATAGAGATGGGGTAGGTTACATGAATGATATAGGTCACGAGTAAAAGATATTTATTCGACGAAGAAAATACAGTCTAACTTATACTATTTTGCGATAACGAACTATTTCACGATGCGGGTGAAGGAGGGCCGTGCCTCTGAGTTTTGGGTCCGATGCTCAAACTAATTTGGGGGCTTGTTCCGCGGCGGAAGCTAGGCCGAGCAAGCTAGAGAGATCTAGAGCCAACTCTTGCTTAAAAGAGACCAGGACGTCTCTTTTATTCCGAAAGTTCGGGGCAGGTCGGTCACTCGGGGTAGTCTTGGATAGTCGCCCGTACGCGTGGAGGATAAAGGTGGTCGGCGCGAGGCGAGTATTACCTGGCGCGCTACAGACTTCCCCTGTGGCTCTGAAGATGTCCCAGCGAAGAAGCCACAATTAGTGGGTTTGGGTGGTGGACTTCCTGGGTCGGTCTCTCTTCCGGATGGGTCGGATAGGTTCAGGAGGGTCCTCGGTGAGTCCATGGTATCGAGTAAGGACTTCCGAGTGGTATATCCCACAAGACTCTGTAGGAGACTTGAGATTAGCGACCTTATAAGTGGTGAAGCCCCTCTGTTGCAAGACGATATACGGCCCATCCCTTTTAGGTCCTAATTTTGAAGAGAATTGATTCCTCGAGTTGCTTAGTAGGTGGGACTGGATCAGTACCAGTTCCGGGCTGAAATCCGGAATCCGGGCAACGTTTTTGGTCGGAACACTCCTTTCGTTTATCCTGCTCTCTTTCTTCGATTTCGCGGGTTTTTTGGAGGGTAGTGGCCATCTCTAATGGTCAGGGTGTGATTTCTGCTACGAAGTTCTCGTTCTGGATGATGGTCCGTAGATCTCGATGAACTTCATACGGGTACGAAGTTCTCTCTCAAACATCAAATAGGCTGCAGTATATCCTACTGTCTGACATCGGGTAGTGTTCATTCCAAAGCGGATGCTGGACAGGACGTCAGGCCATCGATGTTGGTGGCTACTCACTTGAATGACCAATTGTTGCTTAAGATCTCTATTTTTCCTTTCAACTCGGTTCGCTGCGGGGTGATACACAGGGTTGAGGTGAAGATCGATTCCCAAGCAATAGGTAAGGTGTTGCATAACTCCACTAACAAACTGGGTATGAGTGGTCATGTCTTCGATGATGAAGATCCATCGGCAGTTGTCTTCGGACGCGGGAAGGGATCCAAATAGGTCTATTGCGAGGACTTCAAATTGCTGCCGTATCACGGGCGTTTGCAAGGGCGGAATTGGTAGGCTTGAATTGTTGGAACGCAGCTCTTGATGTGTTGCTGAATGTCCCGTTTCATACCCGTCCAATAGTATATACGGGCTATTTGGTGATATGTTCATTCTGGTTCGTAATGTCCCGCTGTATCGTGGTATTCCTTAAGAATGAAGGATCGTTCCTGCTTCGGGATGACCAGTTGGGCTTCTTCTTGATCCAGATCAGGGGTGTAGCGATGGAGAACCTTTTGCTGGAGAAGATATCCTCGGGCTGTCCAACGCGCGTAGTCCTCGGAATTTTGTTCGAACGAAGTGATCTTCCGAAGGTCCTCGTCTTCAAGTTGTTACTCTCGAGTGATGCGTGGTCCTCGTTGAGGTAGGTCTAGCTCGACCGAGTTAATTGTACAGGGTTGGCTGTCACCCTGAGGAGGCAATCGGGAATATCCACTCGATATTGTTTCGATACCTTCCCGCCAAGTTGAGACGATGTCTTCCAAGAGCAGCGGAAGTCCTTCTAAAGCTTCCGTGTCCTCAATTCCTTCGCATTTTTTGTAGATGGTTACTACGTTCAGGAATTCTTCGACTTTGTTTGTATCACGTTCCCCTTTGCAGCTTGCTTTACACCGACTTAAAATTGCGTTTCTTCTGGTTGTTTGGGGTGGCAAGTGTTGTGGCAGTCTTTCGAATTGCTCGTCTGATCGTGGCATGTTGATTTTTGGACCAGTTTTCACCATTCGCTTCACGCTAGTTCACGTTCTTTTTCTCCGCGATATTTCACTCACTATTAGCGAAAACTCAGCAAACTAAAGAAAGTGTACCTACTAATTTTTGGATCGAAACCCTGTTAACTTAGGGGGTTATTCGAAAGTATGGAATAAATTCATTTTCTACGAAATAAACGATTTTTATGTAAACTCCTGAAACAGGTCGATTTTTAATTAAAAAATGACACTATTTTAGCGGAATTTTGCATGTCCCCCTCCAACCCCCTCCGAGTGACAGTTGCCCATTTAAAATTTTTAAATGGAATGGGTTGACATGTGATACCTCATTTGAAAGGGCTTTTCATTCTCTATTCAGTAGTATAAGAATTTTTTTTTAATTCCTATTTCTTCTAAAAAGAATAATACATTTTAAAATCAACACACAAAATTTTTAAAATAGATTATTTGAATGACGTTTTCCCCAATAGATGCATTGGTCGAAGGGGGGCAATTGAGTTGCCGGCTAGATCTCCTCTTGATTTCTTTTTATGGGGATTTCTAAAAAGTAAAGTCTCTAGAACTAAACCAAACAGTCTTGAAGAACTAAAAGACAGAATAAGAAATGAAATACGAGGAATCAGTCCGGAAATAATCGACAATGTTTTGCATGAATTTGGATTTCGTCTTGGTTATTGTCAAGAGGTAGGAGGAGGACATTTTGAACAGCTTCTTTGATATTGGTGTTATTACTTTTACTTCTACGTTGATTACATACATTAGTATCTACAGTTTCTACTCGTTTAAAAATAAAAATTTTAAATTAAAAAAAATTGGAATTAATTAAATTACCCTGGAAATGAAATGTTTTAGAAGAACGTCAGCAACGTTTGTACTATTGTCATGAATTAAACGGTTCCCAGTTGGAACATTTCATTTAAATTATTTCATTTAAAAATTTTGTGTGATGATTTTAAAATGTATTATTCTTCTTAGAAAAAATAAGAATTAAAAAAAATTCTTATACTACTGAATAGAGAATGAAAAGCTCTTCCAAATGAGGTATCACATGACCCCCTATTCCATTTAAAAATTTTAAAGGGGCAACTGTCACTCGGAGGGGGTTGGAGGGTGAGATACAAAATTTCACTAACATAGTGCCATTTTTTAATTAAAAATCGACCTGTTTCAGGATTTTACATAAAAATCGTTTATTTCGTAGAAAATGAATTTATTCCATACTTTACGAACGCAGTGTATAAATACAGTGGAATTTTGAACTGAATTATGTTATTCCGCAGCAAGCGCCTATTAGCCATGTTAAGCCAGTTTAATGCTTTAAGTTTCTAAGAGATTCTATGGTGCCTACGTATACCGCAAATTAGACGCAAACAGCAGTTTTGTAGAATTTGAATCTTGCGATTAGTTTCTCCATCAATACAAGGTTCATAAACAGAGCAACAATAATTAAATCGAGATAAGACTAGTGATTCACATAATAACGTTTTGACTCTTTTATTCAGAAAGTGTCCATTGATGTAAATTATTTTTAAGTTACATTAAGCACTTCGAAGATAATTAGAGATATGAACCTTGAATCGTAAATCAGTATCCATTTGTTGATCATAACTTGTTGCCTTATAGATAAGAATCTAACATCAAGACCAATATACTGCAATATTGTCAAGAGTATATCATGATTTACCATATCAAATGCACTGGAAAAGTCTAGCAGAACAAGTACTGTTATCATTCTCTGATCTATCTCTCTCAAAATGTCATCTACAACCCCCAACAAGGTTGACTCACAACTGTAATTTTTCCTAAATCCAGACTGATTAGTTGGTAAAACCTTATTCCGCTCCACATGCTCCTTCAACTGCTTTTCTATAACTGTCTCCATTACCTTCGATAAAACAGGGAGAATACTGACTGACCGTAGCTCTTTGAACACAGTGGGATTTTTTACCTTAGGTATCGGATAGATAAGAACAAACTTCCAAATATGCGGAAAAGATTCGCTGTCAATACAACAATTAACAGTATATACAAGATATTCGGTAATCTGGGAACAACAAAGCTTGATCATGTCAATACGCAAACCATGGTTTGCTGTCCTACTGCTTTAGACTTAATATTATTTAAAATTAGTAAAATGTTATTTTCAGCAATATTAGAAAAAGACAAGTTGATACACTATTATGCCTCATCCTCATAATATTTTATAAGTTTCTGATTTGGAGTAATGTGAGGAATGCGACTGACAGAATAATTATTGAGCGCCTGCGGATCAAAGAATACAAAAAACTAGGTATAAAATATGTCTTTCAAATTGGCAAAATCTGTGCGTTTATTAACAGAATTTCATAACATTTAAATTTTACACATCTCTACAAACCGTCCTTTGAAAATATTGGATTCGAGTATATAATGAAAATCACGGAACTTGAGTGCTGCGTAATCAATCGCCAAAGCAAGAACCGACAATTATTTCAGTATCATTTCTTTGTTAACGGTGAAGGAGAAAAAAGGACGGAGTTATGATTCATAAGTCTGATGATGCAACACCAGACAGTGACGCAACGGTCTTCTCTTATGAATAATACTATATGTCTAGAGTTACAAGTAATCACAGGTTCACTACGGGGATTTATCTCTATTGCTTGCCGAGTCATTCACAGAAAACCGAAAATCGCAGAAATTTCAAAGGATGTTTTTGCCCCCTTAAAGCGTTTTTGGACAGATAAAAAAATTGTTAGGGTGAACTATTAACCCACAAAATTTGAAATTTTTTTGAATTTTCGGGTTGGAAATGTTGGAATTATGAATGAGACAAGAAAACACAAATTTTCGGAACGCCTGGAAATAATTACTCAGAACCTAATGAAATAATTGAGAAATAACAATAAGATTAGTATTTTCCCATTCATGTTATCTGGGTGAATACTTTAATGCCACCGGTATTTGCTAATGTAAATAAAGAGTGATTCGCAATAAAGGGTGAATTTTTTATTTTTGAAATAGGAGGTTGTAACTTTGTATTTAACTATAACTCTTAATTCTAAACAACATTTTTTTGTGTCTTATCTATTTTCTTGTATCTTTTAAAATAAGGGCACTTTACTCTTAAGCCGTCTTCACTTCATACCGTAGAAGATGCCGTACGTCTTCACTGCATACCGTACAAGATAAATTTCACCTGGCATAAATAAAATAAATAAAATTTAATAAAAATCGATAATAGAGAAAGAATCCATTTGTTGCATACTTTTTGAAAGACACTGTAGTTTACTTGATCCCCCTCTAATTAGTTGTAACTCTGTAGAATAGTCTCTCCTCTATAAACGGAATTAAAATTTAAACATTTGTTTTTTATAAACTAGGTCAGGTTATTTTAATTTTGCTGTTTTAGTTTTTGAATATAGAATTTAAATTACTACTTAGGGATTTACTAGCCAAATTAAATTGTGGTTGAAAATGGACAGCAAGGGCACTTTGATAAATTAAAGTTGGATATTTTAGTGTATTTTTAAGAAACAAAAAAGAATTTAACAGAAAATAATTATCGTACACGGAAGCTTGTAACATAATGTGCACAAACCTTCGCCAAAATCGCCCATGATTCACAAAACTATCGAGACGTCAGAACAGACACTTCGATTTGCGTGGAAACACGTAAGTTACGGATTTAGAACAAACCAATAGCCGATCAATGTAAACCTTTTCCGCATTAAATTAACGAGAACGGCAGCTTGCGGTGGATGTTGAGTTATAACTAAGTTTGTTGTCAATGTTGTTGACACTTTTTATTATGTTTGATCGATAAGCGTATCAACCAGATATGTATGTTTGTTTTCAGAATTATTCTTACATGTTGTAATTTACAAAAAGTATACATATATTATATTTTAAATCCAAAAACTACTCGTATAAGAAAATTAAACAAATTAGTTAAAGAGAACAACATCCTGTAAAGTGATTTGTATTTCATCGAAACTGTTTAACGTATACTAATGATTATAATACGCACGTGTTACAGTAAAATTAAAATTAAAACAAATTTGGCCTTGTTCTAATTTCCTCTGCGTATTATTAGCGGGAAAATTTGGAGGGGGAAGGAGAATCCTTTCATTGGAGCAGAAAGTAAAAGTTTTGTTTCTCCAGAAAAATTCACGGACTATTCAAAGAGGAAAAGGTGAATTATTTTAATCGGCGTTGGAGTTCTAGCCAGATGAAGGAAAAAAGAAAGGCTAAAGCCGTGTCCGCACTGTTCTATGTTTTTTTTTTTTTAGAAAAGTTGCCAATTGTTACAAAATGTTTCTTTATGTGTCTTCATGTTTCTGTTACTAGAGACAACTGTTGCCGCTTCTGTTTAGAGCGATAAATAAGAAATAACTTTACTACGAACAAAAAATATCAACGAATTAAGTTCACTATTTTACGGATTATCGCTCAAAAATTACAATATTTTTTAAAGAACATTTTTGTTTGTACAAAAAAAGTATATTTACATCAAGTCTTTCTATTATGCAAAAAATAAACGGAAACAATTTTTATTTAATTGTTAAAACCGCAATGTGACAAAGCGAAATTTCTATTTTTTGTATAAAAAAGTCTTATCTAAAGTATTACATATTTTCACATTAGTGGTATTTGTCTTAGTAAACACAGATCAAAAAACGAGATGATGTTTATTTTTGAGGGTTTTAACACAGCATTTTGTTTTTATAAGCACATAAAATAAAATTTTTAAAAAAATTGATTTTTGGTGATAATTTTAGCAAAATTTAAAATAAAATTTAAATTTTATCTGAGTGCATCGATTCTAGAGAAGAAAGATTAATAACCTTTGAATTGTCGCAATTTTTCATTTCCGAGAATTTCTATTTTTCAAGTTTTTAGCCAAATTTTAATTTTAAATGATAGTTTGTATGGAATTGTGTTGTTTTTAATTTTGATTGATGCACGAATTAACTATACACTGAGAAAAATAATCAACTTCAACTCAAAACACGTTAAATCAACTTCAATTTCAGGTTGTATATAAACAATTCTAAATTTGAGTCAAAGAAAAGAAAATATATAGCCAACACTTTAGTTGAGTTGAAGTAACAATTTTTTTACGTAAGATTAGGGATGTTCAGAATCGAATCGATTTATAGTTGAATCGATTCTTTACAAGCGATGCATCGAAAGAATCGGATCGATTCAATTTGGTGTGAATCGATTCAAGAATCGAATCGGAAAGGTGTGAACATACAACCAATTTTTTATCATCACACCATCTATGTTACTGGCAGCCAATAACTCAAAATGATAAAATTGTGGGTAGGGAAAGTCCGCGGCATAAAACAAAACACTTCAAATTACAGAAATTCTTTTGACCGTTACTCCAATAATACCTTTGATAGTATTTTGTATTTGAGGGTGAATGTAAAACAATGCCTCCTAAAACAAGTGAAGTGTGGAAGCATTTTATTACTGATAACAGCAAATCTGTTCGTTGTAAACACTGCAATAGAACCATAAAATATGATGCTGCGACATAAGTTTTAATTTCAAGAATAAAAATTGGTAATATATGTATCGAATTGAATCGATTCTCCGTGTTTACATTGAATCGATTCATCTGAATCGATTCCACACAATCGATTCAATTGAATCGATTCACTTAACTGTTTTGAGCATCCCTACGTAAGATTAACATTTATGACTTTTGTTTTAATACGTTTTGCTTTTTGATTCAACAGCATCATTAAATCAAAGAATGTGCTGTAAACATTGTCGCAGCATTTTGCGATACTGCCAAAGTAAGGTGGTAAACCCTTCAACCTTTGGTGAGGTGCAAGAAGAGTTAAAACAAACCTCTCAACGAATTTTATAAAGTCGGATACATTCGAAATATGAATGACTTTTATTCATTTAAGAAACGATGTCGAACAACAAGGTTACTTATGCTGGGTCAGGCAATAAATATACGTGAAGTTTTAGCAGGCGCCATCTGTAATTCGATATCGAGAATTTCAATAACTGTTTATTGTTTATTTCTGCAAACATCACGCAAACATAACACATAATTCGTATATCATTTAATGTTACATGACTAAATGTATGACGTCTTATTAATATGGGAATTAACCCTCGCTTTTAGTAGACAATATTTATTCCATTAAATAAAAAATCAAAACAGACACATAAAGGCAACAGCACTTTACGATTATTTTGAAATTTCAACTTTAACATTTTAAACACTTTCATTTTAAGGCAAAATATATACATCGTTCAGTCAAATGTAATAGTTTAACATTTTCTTGGTGTTATTTCAACAAATTCCAATATATTTAGTTAAGAATATTACTGTTGAAACAAGTAAATTTTATTTAAGTCAATTTTATTTAAGTCAAATTTTATTTAAGTCATTCAAAAAGTTGTTGACTTAACTATTTCATTTTTCTCAGTGTACAAATTATTCGGGATTGAGAGCATTAATTCAACTCCTAGAAAAGTTAAATTAATATAAATCATTCAACACAAATTTCAACGTTAATTCAATCACCAGAAATTGTAATTTAATTTATTTTTTCTTTGGATTGAAAACAGAAATGGTTAATATTATTTAAAAAATTAACAAACAATTTAAGTAGCGACATCTTGCAATCGCTCTTTGACCTAACATCGCATGGGCGAATAACTCGGACATATCGGTTTGGTTTGCAGTGGATTTCTCGAGCTACGGTTCTGCTGATGAAGGCCCAACTAGGCCTGAAACAGCTGTACAGAGCCTGCTCGGGGAATCTGCTGCAATCAAAACCGATTTGCACATAATTTTTCTAAAAAATTAACATTTAATGCTGGTTCTTCCAGCATTTGTAATGTTTTTTCTACGTTTCTTTGCTGTATTTTAACGTATTTTATGTTGTTTCAACTTCAAAGCGCCACTAGTCCAAATACTGTAAATTTAACATTTTCATTTTTCTCAGTGTACACAGAGAAAAGGAAAATGTTAAAACAACCTAATTTTTGTTTGGATACAGTCAATGCATTTATTTTTTTGAACGAAAACATATTTTACATTGATTCAAATATTTTTTTTGTTGATTCAAACATTTTCTACTTAAATTGAATACATAATGATTTTCTTTCAAATAAATAAATGCATTGACTGTATTCAGACAAAAATTAGATTGTTTTAACATTTTTCTTTTTTCTGTGTACACTCAGAAAAGAAATGCATTGAATTAACAAAAAAAGGCAAATTGAACAAATTATTTTTGATTAAATACAGTCAATAGCAATTTGTGTTTGAATTAATATTATAATTTCGATTAAGATATTGACATTGCTTTAAAATATTGTAGATATATTTAAGATAAAGTATTCAATTATTTTAAAACAACATAAATATTTTTTAGTTTCAATGCTAATTAAAGATCGAATAGATGTTAAAATTATTTTATTATTATTATTATTTTCCATAAATAATCATTGGGTGGATCGCGTCGAATTTAAGCCCGTTGAACTTTTTCTTGTGGGGAGGTATCTAATTCTTTTTATTTATTAAAATATGTACAATTAACAAAATATAATTAATAGTGAAAAGAATTCGTGAATTTCATTTTTACCAATAGGATCTTCTTGTATGAAAAATTCATTAATTCTCATTGTGATGTTGAACGTCTAATTTATAATTGAACCAGAAAATAACGAAAATCTTATCTTGTATTAAAATATTATTGTGATTGTTTTACATAAAATAAATGTTATAACAATCATTCTATAATTAACCAAATTATTGTGATAAAATCAACGCATTTTGTTTTCTGAGTGTAGTAAAAAATTTTCGCAAAAATCAATAATAAAAATTTTTCCCGTTTGTTAAAAACTTTATGAAAGACCCTGTATGTAGACTTGAAACATAAACAAAATCTAAATGTTCATGCAACATCCGGCAACATCGAGCAACAGATAGTTTCTCATTTTGCCTCAGTGTAGACAGGGCTTAACGTAACTCTACGAATCTCTTTTTTATTAGTAGTATTTAATTAAAAAAATATTAGAAGCAAATTGGAAATTTTTATTTTCAGTAAGTGTCCAGAGAAAAATGATGAACTTAAGGTAAAAAAATAAGAATACAGACTACATAAGTAATTTTGGAAAATCTTTGACTTGAAAATGTTGACAATATGGTCAAAAATTATTTTATTAAAAAAATTGTAGTAAATTTTAATTCACGTTTTGGAGAATAATTATAATATCAAAATCACGGAACTTGAGTTCTGCGTCATCAATCACCAAAGTATTATTTCTTCGTTAACAGTGAATGAGAAAAAAGGATGGAGTTACGCTTCTTATGTCTGATGATGCAACGCCAAACGCGTTTTATTTATGACGCAGAGCTCTTCTCTTATGAAAACCATTATAATTTATAGTAGAGGAAGTAAGTTTTGATTCAATTCGGAATGCCATGGAGAAGTAGGTAATTGAAATTGTGTCAGTAGCTTGGAATTTGAGAAAACGAGGAAACTCGAACGATGCAGATTTTTTGAACGTAAGAAAATGAACAGAGATAATTGGAAGATTGATGTGATGGTTATGATGTAATCGTATACCATAGAGATGAATGATCAATTAAGCGTGCGTAGAATGTGGGGAAAATAAGAAGAGAAATTCGATGAAATCGGTGTTTGTGACGGAGGTGGTAAGGCGAACGAAGGTTTTTACGTAGGCATGCAGGTGAGTAAAATGGAGTGCGGTAGAGGAGGTATGAATGGGGGCGGTAGAGACGACCGTGCTCGTGCCCCGGGCTAGGGTAGGACGCGTGCGCAGGGTATCGACCGTGCGAACAACCCCTAGCCGACACCCTCCTCGCCATGCAACACCATTTAGTTATTGCACTCTCTGAATAACACTTGTGTTACGTTTGGTAGTGTACGTTATGTAATAATATCATTCCTTGCATAATTAATTACTAATAATTCCTACTAATATTGTATATTTAATAAATAGTATAAATATATATATTATTTAAATATTTAATTAACAGTTTCTTAAATAAGTTAACAATTGTTGTACTAAGTTGCTTGGTACTTTATCGTTAGTATTATATTTAATAATTAAAAATATTCGTGCAATCCTTTTTCATCGTCTGTTCATAATTCAAGAATCACACCCACCGTTAAACGAATACAGTTTTCATCATCCATCGCATTCACCATACTTACATTTCCAATTCTACTCGAATATCGCACCGTTAGTTGATACGTAATACATTTTTGAATATATTTTCCATTAAAACGAACCCTTACAATAATTTATGAAAATAACTGAGGAATCGAACGACTGATTTCCATCAAAGGTAAGCGAATTATGTTTTGCATTTTGTAACAAACGTACCTGCTGTCGATGTTCATGTACTTTCGTTCCTTTACCCTTTTGTGTGCGTTCACTTTTGAAAGTTTTCTAACAAAAGCTTATTCTCACTGCATGTTTGCAACAAAACCTTGTTTTCCTCATCGTAGAAATTATCGATTAATTTTTGCATTGCCACCAAAAATGTATGTCTTTGTTAGTAATTTGATGTGCGACGATATGATACATCTTACTTATAGAAATTAATTTAACGCAGTAAACAATATTCCAGTGCATATTATAATGATTACGTCAGATAGCATACGAGGTAGCAAGCGAGCGAGTTCGGGGGTTGTATTGTAGGAAGGGAGTTGGCAGCGATCAATACCAGAACCAGCCTGGCTAAAGCTTGCCTCTCGCCTTCATCATCACTATTATTTCTATATCAAACCCTTTATCTATGTCATGCATCCAAAATCAAATCCCGTAACGATTGGCGTTTTTCTGCACCCCGCAACTTCAAATTGATCACCAAATTACCAAGTGACCTGATTTACCAAAAAAAGTCAGAATAGACAATGAATGCATTTTTTGCCCGTTGTTTCGGGATCGTTGACAAACAAAAACAGATAGAAATCGGATCGATCGAGTCTTGTGCTTCAGCACAATGAAAATGTCAACAAAATTCGACCCAACGAAAAGTTAGTGCCTAGAGAAGAAAAAAAAACAGGAAAAAGCAACTACGTTACCAATCTCTCGGATTCATACATCAAAGTTTTAATTATACATGCAGTGTGCAGACAGTGCGGTATATGTGCGTGTTGCTAAATAAACATGAATATTTATGTGCTACAGAGGGTTGATATTAAAAAAAAAATACTGCAACCAGTAAGAGATTAAAAGAAATTTTATAATACGTAATTTGAATTGTGAAGAAGAGCATGCAGAAAATTTTGGTTTGGTTCTAAAAATAAATGGGTCAAATTTTAAGTTCATCCTCAATAGAGTAGGGACACTAAAAAAAATAATTCTTTGTAGTTAATGAATATAAAATATTATTTTCATGTGAATAAGTAGCTTTTTTAACACAAATAAGATTTTAATGAAGTAATTTTTATTCCATTGAAATACAAAATGTCTCTATAACTATATACAAAGCTTCTTTTTTCTCAGTGTAATAAGTGGAATTCAGTGCTTAAAACTCTAAAAAAAATTGGCTAAAAAACATACTATTTACTTTCTTCGTGAACTCTAATGAAAATAAAAAAATAATGAAATTCGTTTTACGGTATTAATAATTCCGCGTGTTCTTCAAATCAAGCGAAAATTAAATTGGGATGTTTTTTCTTTGTGTTGATAAAAAGGAATTGCGGCGTTTGTATTGTACGATTGAAACAGTGTAACAATGTGGGAATAAATAACTAAATCGATAACCTCGCTCCTGTTAACAATTATGTAATCGATATACAATACGTTTCAAAGTACCTACTGAAGCTAAATAAAACGAAAAAATTAATAGTAAGTAATGTCATATTAAAAAATTTAAAATTTCTTTTTGTTTCTGCGCCCTGATAAAAGAATTCCATATATGTTACATAAGGTGAATGTCCTCCGTGACACTTAACTAGTCTGGAAGCAGACTAGACCAAAAGTTAGGGGGAGAAAGCCTTTGTGTCCTATCAGCTGTTCACAGTACCTACACATCACCCCAAATGAACGGTAAACGTGGTCTTTTGAAACAGAGATGGAGTGCGTTTTATTTTATCACACGTGCATATGTTTCTCCCTTTAAAAACGACAGAGGCAAAGTTCTATAATTTCGAAAGTTTGAAATGACCATATGCCGCCATATCACACGTGCTCTTTACACATCATAAAAAAAATCAAACCCGTTTCCTATAGGAAGGCTCACACATGGCGTTTATGAATAATTAAATTCCAGGGGTACATTAACAGTTATTTCTGTAAAATTGAATAAAAAAAAATTATAACTTCATATAAAATTTTCTCGATAATCTTAATATAATTTTTACATAAGGTGGTACTTTATTAAATCAAAAAAGGCATGTTTTATTGTTGGAAAAACATTAGTAATGTTTGCTGTCCATGCTAGCGTTAAAATCTCTGGTGGTTAAGTTTTTTCGAGCCCCTTTTTGAAGGTTCTCTAAAGTTATCGCGTTACGTGTTCTTTTTTTCTTATATTAATAAATGCTATTTTAGCGTGTAAATATTTCAGTGTGTGTTTAAAAGAAATTAGTTTGTGTTACTGAAAACACCCCCGGGTTTTAAAAGTTGTAAAAATGCGGCTACTTTATGAAAGATGGCAGTCTATTCAACAAAATCGGATTATGAATTTCAGCGGTAAATAAAAAGCATTTCTTTTTGCTGATAAGTCGTTAGAGCTTTTATTGATAATTAATTTGGCCGTATTAAAAATATGCTAATCGATACTATATGTTGGCTTGGGGTTTAGATTGCGCATGAGTAGTGAGTAGCGAGGGGATTCGTCCCACAACAATTTTGAATGTTTTTAATGTAGTAGTATGAGTTTGGTTTGCGTGCGGGTACGTTGTGCCGGCTCCATTTTTATTTTTAGTTTTTCTTTCTTTTCATGTTCAGTTTTAATTTATTTCTCGTAACCAGCAATTAGTTCATTTAATTTATTGTGTGTTCTGTGTGTGTATGTGACTTAAGTAATTTTATAAGGTGCGTAATGCTTTTAAAAATGTCATGTCAGCGTAGCGTCATTTCAACAATGCGTTTATTACACCGAATACGCACACACATCAATTAAACAATTTACATTTCAATTTAAGGTAACAGTCGAGTATAAGAATGAAATTCCATCCACTCTGCGCCTTGGCAAATCAAATCAGATAGGTTTTTATTGTTTTTGTGACGGTACTCGTTTCCATGGTAATAATCCCCCTAAACATTAGTATGTGTCATCATCCTTTTCCTTACACCCTAAACATGTTACTCCCCTCGTCGTATGCCCTAAAAGCACGTGTACATTAGCGAAGTGCATTTATTTTTAGTCGGTCAACGCATAAATAATGTATTAAATAACTTCTAATTTTGTTTGAAAGTTGTAAAACACTACCCAGTTCCACGTGCGTTACTTAAAAATAGAATTTAGCATACATACATTTCAATGTGTAGGTAAGCTCACCGTTCTCGAACACACGTAATTTATTACCTCGATTAATTCCCGACGAAACCACATCAAATGAAATGCATTTTTATTAAGGAAGATCGGAATCGGAAAACAAGAGTCTACGAATCGATGTCCGTACAAACTGTTTTCATCGATTAAAATGAGACGGCGCATCAACCAGCAGAATTTCTTTTAAATTTTGTTGGATTGTATATGCTTCTATTCCAAAAATAGATAGAGCTGCTAAAAATATACAGAATTTCATATTGATGTGTCGTGCGCTTGAGGAAATGATACTCTCTAGTAAAATTAATTTTTCGCGATTATAAACGGTTAATCACACGGCTTTCCTTTCACTTTCATCACCGAACGATGACACAGTTTCTTTTTTTTAATACGTGCTTATCTCCGTAATGCCAAAAAATGTCGCAGAAAATTTACTTTTACCTTTTCATTCTTCTATTGTTACCAAAACATTTACAAATGATAAGGAAAACCTGTTCTACTTACAATTTAACACACTACAAACAAACATTACCAAATCTCGCGCTTAAAAAGTAAAAAATATTCAATTACGTTTTCATACCGGGTGTGAAATAAAAAAAACGCCTCGAGGCATAACTTTATTATTTAAGTTCGATTTGCTTAAGTGATTAAGTGAAAAAAATCATATAAATGACTCCATAAATACTACAACTCGATAAGAATTACACTTTGTTTTGGTGTCAACTGTTATGTCAAACGACATACTATGTTTTTGTTTATATTTTGAACGGTACCTACACATTTTACTATTAGACATATCAAAAAATATTAAATACAAAAGTTTTAATAATGATTTACCTGAACCATCAAAATTTACTAAAAACGAGAACATATGACGATCGAAAACCTAACAAATGAGTATAAACTTTGTTATTTTAAATGAAACATTCAATATTTGTCTCGAATTAGTTCCAAAAATATGCAGTTTGGCTATTTTGGTTTTTGCGATATTTAAGTTTGAAATTAAAAAAAAATGATTCATAAGAATTTTATTATGTGTGACAGGTGTTGTTTATAAATTAAAAGACATTTCATAAGACAAAATGTTGACAACTAAGACAAATTAACATATTAATATAAAATAAATTCATAAAAATATACCAAAACAATAATTATTAAGCTGTTGGGAAAAAAATGTCGTATTATGTCGAAGAATTTTTTGATTCCAGAAAAGTTGGGTGATATCATCGTGGAATACAACTGTTAGGAGAAAGATGGCAAAAGGTCACTGATGCAAATGGTGATGATATAGTTTAATCAAAATTTATTTACTAGTATATATATATACAGGCTGTTTTTTAACTTCATGCAAAAAATGAAACCAGTGAAAGTTGACATTATAAGTGATAGAATGTTTACGGAAAGTTATTAGTGGTGGAATGTCAATATTGTTGATGTTGTTTATTGGGCTATTACCACCATTTCGTGGATTGCTCTCATCCGACGTTTCGGTAACAACTTGTCGGTTACCGTCTGCAGGGGGCTTTTGCCTTGAGAAAACCAGACAATGAGGACCAAAGAACCAAGAACTACATATACGCATTACCCTGTGAATGTGGTAGGGAATATATTGGAGAAACAAAAAGACCTCTAAGAGTCAGGGTAAAAAAACATCAAACCCTCACACGCAATGGAGAAACAACGAAGTCCAAAATTGCTGAACATATTTGGGAAGAAGATCACAACATAAAATGGGAGGAAGCTATGGTGATATCAAAAGAAGAGAAAACCATACGCAGAAAATTGAAAGAGGCAGCGTACATCGGAACTGCAATCTATCCCATTAGCCAAGCAAGCCTTGAAATCAAGGACATGTGGGTACCAATCATAAGGAAAAACGTGAAAAGAAAAACCACGGACACTCTAACCAACACAACAGAGAGGGAGGAGTCAACGATACAAGGTATCGGGGATCCAAGTACCTCTGCGCAACACTAATTGCGCAACTACACTTCTGCGCAGCATGTACTGCGCAACAAACGGTAGCTTATATAGAAGTTATAAACTATAATAAGTTGCCGCCTCAGTAGCCGAGTGAGTTAAGTGCCGAGTCTGATAAAATCAACCATCAGAAGAACCAGGTTCAAACCCCACATAAGGCGAAAAATTAGAGACGTGCATATAAAGCCCAACCATTCCCTATGGAAGAATTGGCAAACCAACTGCCTTTCTCAAGGCAAAACCCCCCTGAAGACGGTAACCGACAAGTTGTTACCGAAACGTCGGATGAGAACAATCCACGAAATGGTAGCCCAAGGTTATTAAAGAGACAAGGTTGCCTGGTAACTTTCAACGTCATCGCAACGTCACTCAGTAGGCCCATTTAATGCATGTACACAAATAGATGGCCTACTGGATGACGCGTCACTCCACGACTTACCAGGCAACCTTCTCTCTTTAGTAACCTTGGTAATAGCCCAATAAACAACATCAACAAGTGATAGAATGATTGATTAATAAATATTAGAGATAATAAATGTTTTCGGTGAACGATGAAACAGTTTGATAGTCCCGGTTTATTTTTATTACATAATTACGTAATCGGAGAAGTATGCCGGTGTGTCAGCATCGGCAGTTAAAGTGGGTCAGTCAGTTCTCCTCTCGCGTCTGCACGTCGTCGCAAATAACAGTGTTGAAAACATGGCCGAATTTTCCAATAGTGTTATTGTGGACATGATTTTAATTTACGGCGAATGTGGTCAAAATGCGTCGGCTGCACGACGTTTGTATGCACAGCCAGCGTAACCGAGATCGCTCTTTGCCAAATAGCAGATCTTTTGTGTCAGTTGTGCAGTTTGTTGTTTGCCAAATTATTCGTGAGGAACAATTATCCGTTCCATTTTCAAAGAGTGCAAGATTGATGCCTCCAACGCATGCGATTTTGTCGGAACAGATAGACAATCCGAACTTTGTTAATAACATTCTCTTCACCGACGAATCAATGTTTACAAGGGATGGTATGTTTAATTTTCACAACATGCATGTGTGGGCAGGTATGTTAAACGACACTTTAATCGGTATGTTTAATTTTCACAACATGCATGTGTGGGCAGGTATGTTAAACGACACTTTAATCGGTATGTTTACGTCTCGCGCGGGGGGGGGGGACTTCGAACACTTATTGTGGGTGAAGGTCACCGTCCGTTGCATCTAGCGGTTCTAAACATTTCACAAGGAATTGCCGAATGTCGGTGTGAATTTTTTGGTTTTTTTTTTCGTTTTATTTTTGGTGCATTCGTGAGAGTATCTGTTACCAAATATGCCATTAATTTTTTTGCACGAACTTAAAGAACGCCCTGTATATATATACAGTGTGTTCCAGGATTGACTTCGGGATAGGTGTGATGACCCAAAAATTTTCGACTACGTGTATCCTATTTTGTAAACAAGTTTTGCTTGACCGAGAATGGATTTTCACCAAACATTAGTGCGAGTGGTATCTAGTTGGCGTAGTTATTCCAAGAAAACCATAAGGCATTGTAAGTAAAGTGGCTTTTCTGTTGCTTTTACGCAAACATTAAAATAAAATGTTCTAAATTCGAAATTATGGCCTTATGCCAAAATTCATAGCATTTGAACAAAAAATATTGAAAATACAGTAAATGACAATTTTAAACTTTTATTTAAAAAAAAATCGCAATACCTTTTTCTCCATAAATACAAAAAAACATTTGACAAACAAAAGTTTGACATTAAGAGTAACAAACGTCAACATAATAAGTAGCATGTTGACCCTCCAACAAAAAATATTTGTGGTGCGGTGCTATGGACTTGGTGAAATAAGTTATGAAGGGGTGGTGAGAAGATTTCAACAACAATTTCCAGGACATTCATTGAGCAGTAACATTTTTAAATTTTTTTAAATAAAATTTTGTAAATTTTTATAAATAAAAGTTTAGAATAATTTTTGTTATAATGCAATGAATTTTGGCATACGGCCATAATTTCGAATTTAAAATATTTTATTTTAATAAAATGTTTGTAAAAGCAGTAGAAAAGCCTACAATGCTTTATGGTTTTCTTGGAATAACTACGCCAACTGGATACCACTTGCACTAATATTTGGTGAAAATCCATTCTCAGTCAAGCAAAACAAAATATGATACACGTAGTCGAAATTTTTTGGGTCATCATACCTATCCCGAAGTCAATCCTGGGACACACTGTATATAAATATTCTGAATTAAAAAGAAAACGACATTTTTTCCGAACAACCTAATAATTTCAAACTTAAATATCGCAAAAAGTATTAAACCAAATGCATATTTTTGGAATTAGGAAGAAAATACCTTTCTTAATTCGAGAAAATATACTGAGTGTTCCATTTAAAATAACAAAGTTGATACTCATTTGCTAGGTTTCAGATCGTCATTTGATTTTGTTTTTAGTAAATTCTGATGGTTCACGTAAATCATTAAAACTATTGCATTTAAGATTTTTTGATATGTCTAATAATAAAATGTACCGTTCAAAATATAAACAAAATCCCTGCACTTTTTTTTATAATGTTTGACAAAGAATTTTTTTTCTAAATTCGAAGGTATGCAGTAAATGAACTTTAGTCCAAAACAAATAAAGAAAAATATTTAATACATATTCGATTGGATTGCCTTTAAAACTTGCAAGTGTGCCTTAAAAAATATAATTAATAATTGTACTACATATTTTAAAATTAACGGGCAAGCGATCAGCAATGAAACTTTTTATTTTTATTTGCTAAGCTTATCATACAGATATTCAAAATCTTAATTTGGCATATGAATAAGTTAATAAAAATTGATTTTAAACGTAATTCCGAACAGAATCCAAGGTAAATAATATTTTGTAATAGTTTTCTAAATCGGGTTACCTTTGATAATAAATTTATTTCGGTTTTCAATCAATCAAATTTGAAATTTTGAACTCAAGAATTTTGTAATTAGAATATAAACTAAAAATTATGTAAGTTACGTTTTTATTGTAATTGTACGATTTAATTACCTGTAACCTTACATTTCAGTTTTATGCTCTGATGAAGGTAACAAAAATTACCGAAAGCTTAGCAAATAAAAATAAAAAGTTTCATTGCTGATCGCTTGCCCGTTAATTTTAAAATAGTACAATCAATTACCAACGGTCGAAAGTGCTTGGTTCGTAATAATCTATAATAGAAATTCTCTTAGAAAATTGAAAAAGAAAATGAGTACTAACTAAAAAAATAATCAATTTTACAGATTGTTGAAATTGATCTCCGCCGTGTTCAATGTTTAGCCGACACGTTTTTGCTACACCGTAATTGGCATTCAGTATTAAATTAATTAATTACAAAAAAATTCTTTATCAAATAATATATAAAAGATATGCTTCGCATATCCATTTGAAAAAGAAAATTAACTATCGTTTGACATAACAACTAAAAAAAAAATTGAAATTCTTTTCAGTTTGTAGTCGTTTTATTTTGATTTTTCGATTATTCAAATCGAACTATAAATGACAGTTTTATCTCATACTCGGTATGTATAAAACAACTTTTAATTAACGAAAATAATGTGATTGTAAAAAGAGACAAATTTCTGGACTCCAGAGCCAAACTGTTTTAAGTCACATTTTTTAAATTTTACAGGAGAGCATTTCAACGCTGCGTACACGTTACAACTTTGAAACCACTGGAGATAAAAATGTAGTTTTTTCAATGCAGTCAAAATATGTAAAATTATGTTTTTTTAAAAGTAAAACGGCGTGTTTCATAATTGAAGCGTAGTATTCCCAAAGGGTCTGCCAAATTTTGCTAAATTCGTATTTTTTTATAAAAGGGATCTATGTGCTCTGCTGCACACATTAGAAAAGATTAAGTGTCTATCTGATGTGGAAATATTTTATATAATTAGGATCATTTTCTTTAATTTTCTAGGAATTACGTTTTTGGCACTTAGACCTTTTGGGAATACCATGCTTCAATTGTGCTTTTGTAAATAAAAAATTAACTAGACCTAATACTGTTTGGCTCCCACGATGTACTTAATATTTAATTGACTTAATATCAATAATTTACTAATCTGTCTATTGTATGGCTTTCATGTATTTTTTATCACTGTACTTTTTTTTTCACCCACTTTTACCCCAAGCTCAGAGCTTGTCGGGGAGGGCTGGCGGCATTCGTCTTACAAACTGGGGAAACGCAGAAAACCCATAACTTACATAATACACAAAAGAGGACTAAATATTGTATGGTTCTGAGAATCTTTAAAGATGAATATGAAGCAGGGTTTGAGGATATACATACATACATACAGTAGACCTCGGTTATAGCGAACCTCAAGGGACCATCAAAATCGGTTCGTTATATCCGAAGTCCGTAATTAGTGATAATGACACAAAAATGCAACATTATAAAAAATAAGTGCTTAAATCAAAATGGAAGAAAGTAAACGAGATTTCATCGATAAAAAACCTATACTGTCAACAAGATTTCATCGATAAAAAACCTATACTGTCAGGGTCGGAAAGATTTAGTTTGTTTTATGGGCATTTGAATTTCATTCCCAAAGAAAATGTTTTATTCAAAATTGGCACCATACAGTCGCGGCCAAAAAAGTGGACACTTTTTTTACGTCAATTTTAGATACTAAAACTTTTGCTGTGACAAACAGTAATATTTATTGTTTGTCATCCATAAGTATCAGCTCATAATTACAACTACACAGCAAAAGTTTTAGTATCTAAAATTAACGTAAAAAAAACTGTTCACTTTTTTGGCCGCGATAGTTCATAAACTATTCGGTCAATTTAAATTAACAAAGCAGTTTTGCAAAGCTAATTAATACCTTTTTGGATTAAGGACAAAACATGGTAGTGAACGAATTATTTTGATTAAAAAAAAGTTTGTCAGAAATTTAACGAAAATGCAACATTTTTTTAGTTTTCGTTCATATCTCGGAAAAAACCCATAAAGGTACTACTGTTTTTAGTTTTACTGTAAAACTACATCGAAAACTCATCAAATAAAAAATGATCCAATGTTCTATCCCCGTTACTTTATAGCTTAGTTTATTACTTTGTTATAAGTTCGTTATAACCGACAAAATTTTCATCAACTTTGGCTTTATTAGGTTTGTTATATCCGATGGTTCGTTATATACGAGGTCGGTATAACCGGTACATTTTTACGTTGTTAAATAGGGAAAAATGGCGGGACTTGAAATATAGTTCGTTATAAGCGGTGGACCGCTATAACCGAGGTCTACTGTATATTAATTGATATAGTATGTCACGATATATATCATGATATATATCAGGATTTTTATGTTTGATATACATATATCAGAATATTTATTATTCACATTTTAAAATTGGCAGAGTAGAAGTACCTATATTTGTAAGTACAAGTGCAGCTATTATGAAATATTATGAAAAAGCAAAATAAATTAGCCTTAATGTTAAAATATACGAATTCAGAAGCGAAAAAGCGAAATTTAAACTGGATGTGGGAAGATGGCAAACATTTTGGCGACGACCAAGCCGATGATTCTGAATTTAAGTTGAGTTCCTCTTGTTTATTAATTTTGTTTGAGTCTGTTACTGTTTTTTCATGATAGAAATAGGTAGTAAGACGAACGAACCACTTTATTTGTAAAAAATTAAAAATAAATCAGTCTTAGTATATGGATATCAGGATCAGGATATATAACTACAAATATCATTCTGAATACAATTATTAATTTTCTTTTCCTTGCATGTTCTCATCGGTTATTGTACCGCACCTCAGTAAGTTTGCATTTTAGGACATAGTTCATTAACAAAATTTATTTATTTTGACATCCTTTACTCACGCACAAAATTTGCGTACTGCATTTTGGAAGACCCTGTATATCATAAGAATCCGATTTTATGATTTTTATATAAAAATGATGATTTTTTTCAAACCCTGACATTAAGTTCAAAATCATTTTCACTTAAGACCGGACTTGTATGGCTCATAATCCTTGCTGAATTGAATATATCACGTCTACGATATTCTCTGGTTCGGAACTAGGTTTGTACTTAATATCATTTATACGCTGCTATATCGAAAACTAAAGGACCTTGCATAATGCCATTTTTGAAAAAACTAGACTTAATACACTCTAGTTCTGGGGTCCAGGTTTACATTTTCAAAATTCCTATTAATCTATTTATAGTTAATATCACATGGCCAACGCAGTTTTAATATTTTAAAAAGTGGTAATTTCGAAAAATTATTTAAAAAATATCGGTTTTATTATTGAAGCACTTAATCGTTGAAAACTATCACAAAATATCCATTTACAATTATTATTGATCGTAAAATATTGATATAAATGTCGACGTCTCGTTGTACGCTTATTATGTATCCTGAGAAAGCTGTCAAACGTACAACGAAACGTCGACATTTATATCAATTTTATTGTATCTGATCAATTGTAATTACTAAAGCACGGATTTAGAAGGTCTGTTCGTACAACATTTTTGACTAGTTTGAAACTGTCAAATATATTCGCCCATCGAATTAATCACCGCTTTCAAGAGCTGCGCTAAATGTGAAACTTGGATCGGCGCATGCTTCTGACAGTTTCGGACTAGTCAGAAGTCGCTGAGTGACGCTTATGATTATGGCGGACTCATAACGCGCTCTGCGCTTGCCAAATGTTGACCTTGACATCATTCTGCTTGTCTTTACTTACGAGTCATAAGTTTTAGGTTGTAAGTTATGACCTGAAAATGCACCTAAATCCCTGCTTTAGTAACTACATATATTTTTATGATTAACGTACGGATTTAAGGGCATTTTTTGGTCATCAGTCATAGTGGGGAATGCGCGTTATGAAGTGATAATTTATGTCCTAAAAATGCACCTAAAATCGTGCCTCAGTGATACGTTTTTACTGTTTCGTATTTTAACTCTGACAATTTTTTAATTAACGAAAATAATACCTAGATATTTAAAGATTTGTTGCAAGCCGGTTTTGATTGCAGTGGATTCCTGGAGCATCCTCTGGACAGCTGTTTCGGCCTTATTTGGGACCTCGTCAGTAAAAGAGTAGCTCGAGAACTCCACTGCAGTCCGCAATCTGACCGCCTGTCCTACTTATCTCGGATTCAAGCACATTTGCAAACAATGGTTTAGTTCCCGACAGCTTCTCATGCAATTTTAGGTCAAAAATCGGCCGGGAGATATCACGACCTAATCATTGTTATAAATTTATGTTGTCAAATTCCTATTAATCCATTTATAGCCTATTTTAGATTAATCAGCGCGTTTTTGATTTCCTTTAAATACGATATGAATTCTGCATAATCACTCTATACTTCAGAATTCTTTTGATTAATATATGTAAAAAATTTATTTTAAATAGAAAGATATGGTATCATATACATATTTCAGTTTATTTTATTTTCGCTTTCGAAATACATATTTGAATACAACTGTTTATTTTGGCAATTTTTTCAGATGTAAAATCTTCATCTCAAGGTTAAATTTCAATAAAAGAATTTAATTTATAAATTAATTAATAAACTACAAAACAGCATGGAGTACATAAATAATAAGAATAAGGAAAAAATTAAATTTTTATTTTCGTATAAAAATAAAGTTTTTACCTATCTAACAAAAGGTGTCATGTCGTATCACAGAATTTCAAAGATTGAATTTGTTGGTCTTATTGAATAAAGCGCATAGGTTTGAATTTTCTCTCAGTTGATGGTTTCAAAATAATTTTCATCTAATTAACTTCGGAATTTTTTTATCATTTAACCACGTTTGAATTGTATTTTGAAGTTATTGTGACGCAACAAATATCCCTATTTTCGTAAAGCGGCATTTTTTATTTTACATGGAAAGTCACAGATGACTAGATGAAAATTATTTTAAAACACATTATACCGACTGATTTTTAAAATTTTTTATCAACTCTTGCCATGAAATCTGGACGGCATGTCTTAGCTTAAGTGAAAATTACATCATTGCACTCCTTTATGCTGTTTTATGGTAAAGCTACGACGTGCCGTCCAAATTCCATGGCAACAATTGATAAAAAATTTTAAAAATCAAGCAGTGCTTTAAAGCGTTAAATGTCTGACTAGGTTATTATAACAAAATAATGGATCAGTTTTAAGTCACGTTAGCAATGACGTTATTTTAAAATAATTATAAATTTTCAAGGCACTCTATTAAGGAAAATAACAGTATAAATTGTAAGTAATCTTTATCAACGCAATCATTCTTGAAAACGGAAATCTCTTTTTAATCTTTTTTTTTGTTTGTTTGTTGTGGGGCACAAGGGCTTTCGCTATCTTTGCTGCCTTCAGCAGTAGTTTTTCTGAGAGATTAAACTCTTCTTTTTCAACTTTAATTAACTAACTGACAGCACTTAAATGAAAAGTCACATTCACAAGCAAAATATGTTGCTTAGATACGGCATTTCAAAAAAATCTATGATTTCTAACGATTTGATGGTTTTAATCAAATTATTATAAATCTAACGAAATACAAAACTAGTCGGACGTTAAACATTGAAGGCACAACTGGCGTTAAAACTATACGCCCTCGGTCGGCGTACACCCCTCGGGCCCAAGGTCCTCGGGTTGAACACTGCCGACCTCGGGCGTTATAAACCTTATAACGCCCTTGGTACCTTAATGACTATAATATCGCTACAATCCACTTTGACTAAAAATGACTTTAGCAAACTGCTTCTATTTAATTGAACATATAGCATGATTCCTAATTATTTAGTTTTCATTACTAGAAAGAGCATACAATTCTTTTGAATATACCCTGTATAATTTAATTTTTTGGGAATTTTTATGGTATAATGATTTCTAATAAAATAATATATGAAGGCACCTAGGAACGAACATTTCTAATTTTCATCTTTTGATGGTATCTTGTATGTCTTATGCCTATTTTAGACGGTCATATTTTTGTATCAAATTTGTTACGAAGTGAGTGAGAAGTGCCAATTCAACCAATCAACATTCACTGTGGTAGCTTATCTCTCTCACTTTGTCACAAATTTGTACAAGAAATATGACCGTCTAAAACAGGCATTAGATTGTACTACTAAAATATATGTACAGTGTACCCTCTCATAAGCGGACACCTCTGGTTCCTGAAAATGTATCCGCTTAAGGTGGGCGCCACATCTGCAGCTTGTTTTCTGTGTTCTCTTATGTGAACTATCAAACCAGCGAACCAGTGAACTATCAAACAAATCACTGATTTTAATCAGCTACTTTTATTGAGAATTTGTTTTTAATATAACAGAAAAATAAACTGTTGTAGTAAACATTAAAAAAAAAATTAAAATAATAATAATGTTTCGTACAATATTTTGCACTTTTATCGATTTTTATTTAATTTTAAAACTTGTCCCGTTCTCGAATGAAAAATAAATGGTCTCTTTAGACATGATACATAACAGACCATAGAAAACAAAACTTGCGGCCAAGCCGCAGATGTGGCGCTCGCCTAATTGAGGACTTAAGAGGAAATATAAGAAGATATACACGGTGGTGACAAAGTCCCGCATCAAGCTTATAATTTGTTTATTTAGTGCTTTTTGAAATAAGTACATTTTTAATTTTAAACATTTAAACACATTTTAGTACAAAAATATTTTCTCGATCGGCATTGTTTTTCTACTATGACGTCATAATTAATTTTTTTAAATGGCAACCCTAACTTTTTCATGCAGATTTTGATCGCCCTACTTGTCAGTTAAATTGTGGTATAAAAAATTTTACCTTACACAAGGAGTTTTTCGAAAAATCTCTTCGATAATCTTGAAATTGAAAATTTGAAATTGAAATCTTGAAATTGATGTCTATTTTTTTTCTAAAAGACTTGTGTAAGGTACTCACTTTTTTATATCACCATTTAACTGACAAGAGGAATCAAAATCTGCGTGAAAAGTTAGGGTTGCCATTAAAAAAAAAATAATTATGACGTCACAGCGGGAAAAAAATGCCGATCGAGAAAAGATTTTTGGGTGCTACTGTAGTGTGCGGTCTACCTGTGAATCTGAGATCTACCTATTGTAAAGTGCGTTCTACTCTCAAAATATATTTGAAAAACATGTTAATCTCTAATTTGACCCTATTTGTTTGTGACGAAGTAATTAAAGGATTTACTTGTTTGGTATAAATGTTTTTCTATGAAAATTAGGAATAATAATTAAGATTAGGGATATTGTTACAACTGGCGTAATTAAAGGATTAATTTGTTTTTGTTTGCAAGTTTCGGGAAGAACAGTTAGAAACATGCAGGTAGACCGCATAGTATGTTGACGGATTTTTTTATTTTTTTATCAAGTCTTGCTATGAAATTTGAGCTTGACTGTAAAATAACCTAACACAGTGCAATGACTTATTTTTCAGTTAATCTAAATTTCATAGCAAGGGTTGATAAAAAGAATTAAAAATCACCCGGTATTAAAAACATGCAGGTAGACCGCATACTACATTAGAAACATACAGGTAGACCGCACACTACAGTAGAAACATGCAGGTAGACCGCACACTACAGTAGCACCGATTTTTGCACTAAAATGTGTCTTAAAATTCAAAATTTACCTGTTTCAGAATTTTGGAAAAAAGACATTAAGTAAAGAAATTATGAGCTTGGTGCGAGACTTTATCACCACTCTGTACATATAGTTTGTTCAAGTCAAAACTAATATCCAAATACATATTTACGAAAAACAATCCGGCAGAGATAAAGCGCAATTAAAAATAAATAAAATTCATAAAAAAAATGCCGACAGTATAAAAAACACAATTCTTTAATTTAGCACGCAAATATAACAATAAAAGAATTGATTACGAAGTTTTGTGGCTCCGTCGCAGACATCGAAATTGGTCATTTTGCTCGACCTTGTTCAATGAAGCAATAAATACGTAAAAATATTAATTCTATCAAGCAATCGGGTCCATTCGCGAACAGAATTAACCAAACCGCAATAAACGCATGCGAAATAATAAAATTTTAACGAACTCGCGTGAACAATGCAGATGGATATTGTTCACGCGAGTTTATACGATCACATTCCGACTTGTGTCTAGAACTTCTATGTAGATTCTACTTTAAACTCTTCAAATTTCAATTGGGATAGTAAATAGTTTTATAGGAGTAATTTCAGAAATAATATTTACGCCTTGCTTCATATTACCTCATTGTTCATACGAAACGCTCAAAGGGGAAATTCTTGCTATTTTGAATCTTTTTGTCCGCTTAATAGAGATTAATCTAGCATTAGTGAGCCGCAATTAGCTGTCCGTGTCCGGTTAATAGGGAATCCGGCTAAACCTTTTTTTGCCGCCCTGGCATTCACATGCGAATATATCCGGAGGATCTGTCTGATGTATCTATCTGGGGTACAAATCCGCACGTGTGTGTATACACGCTCGGTGCCCACGTCTTGCGCGCCATCCGTAGTCCAAGATGACGAACACAGACAGTGAGCCGGACAAATCTGTATGTGAGTAGGCTTTAAGGTGGCATACACAAGCGAGTATATTCCGAGGATCTGTCCGATGTATCTATCTGGCGTAAAAGCCCGCATGTATGTGTACACACAATATTTATGACTTAAAAGGTGTCATTCACATGCGAATATGTGCGGCGGATCCCTCGTTGACACACAGTTATCGGACTTGTCTGCCAGGTAGATCCGCCATTAGTTTCTTTGCATGTACAAAAGTCTACAGAACTACGGGCATTCAGTTCAAATCGAAATGTTCAATGGGCATGTCGTGAGTTTTAGGGCTGCATAATTATTATGGATAAAAAGGCATAGATTTGTCTGTACTCGTTATCTTGGACCACGGATGGTGAGCTTAGACATGTATACACACACACGTGTGGATTTGTACGCCGGATAGACAAATCGGACAGATTCTCCGAACATATTCGCATGTGTGCAAGGGTGGCATTCACATGCGAATATATGCGGCGGATCTATCGGTAGACAGATCCCTCGTTGACACACGTTTATCGGACTTGTTTGTTTGCCAGATAGATGCGTGATTAGTTTCTTTACATGAACAAATGTCAATAGAACTACGGGCATTCAGTTCAAATAAACATTTTCAATGGACACATTGCGATTTTTATGGCTGCACAATTATTGTGGTTAAAAAGAAACTTGTAATTATAATAGGAGGATATATAAACTTATTATTAAGATAGAAAAAAAGAAAAGACTTTCCCAAAATATACTATTATCATCAAGCGGCGGGACAATCGTGGGGTCCAAAGTCTAAACGCATGTAAAATTACGTGTGGATATTTATTTTATTTCAGTTGGCGAGCGCCAGGCGACATCCGCCACTGACTGTTGTTTACGTATTTTGTACAGTTTTTGCGCTCTAATTAAGTCATTCACGGTACAATCCCACGAAGTCCCCTCGGTCTGATTATCATATACAGACTGAGTCCAAAAAGACGCCTACGCGAATACAATCGATGTTTATTGTCGGATTTGAGCGGTCAAAAAATCAAATGAAATGGCAGAAAAATTTCTACAATATATCACATCTTGGGTCTTTAATACATTTAAGACAGCTGGATGACAGTTGTCAACTTTTGTTTTTTAAATGCAATGGTATAATTACTGTAATAAATTTCGAAAGAACTTTTTTTCTGCGTTCAATGATGTGCCGAAATAAACACTTATTTTTCAAAATAATAGAAAAGAATAAAAAGAAATAAGTAAATTAATGATGTAATAAACAGTTGCTGAACAATAAATGATACCTGTTTTACGGTATATAGTTTAGTGTCTATAAGCTCTTCTTCATAGGCAAACAAATGACGATAACTGTCAACATTTTTTTGTTTTTGCTGACAAAGAAAAATGTTGACAGTTATCATCATTTGTTTGCCTGTGAGGAAGAGCTTATAGATACTAAACTATATATGTAACTTAAAATAGGTATCATTTATTGTTCAGCAACTGTTTATTACGTCATTTCATGTTAATAATAAATTTATTTCTTTTTATTTTTTTCTGTTATGTTGAAAAATAAGGTTTACTGCGGCATATCACTGAACTCAGAAAAAAATGTTCTTTCGAAATTTATTACAGTAATTATACCAATGCATTTAAAAAACAAAAGTCGACAGCTGTCATGCAACTGTCTCAAATGTATTTAAAGACGCAAGATGTGGTATATTGTAGAGTTTTTTCTGCCATTTCATTTGATTTTTTGACCGCTCAAATACGACAATAAACACCGACGCTATTCGCATAGGCGTTTTTTTGGACTCAGCCCGTGTAATACAGGCTGTAACTTTAATGAGGGGACAAACTCCAAGGGTTAGTTCCTCACATCAAAACATGAAAAAAAGTTCATATAAACATATGTCCGCAAACGCATAATTATTGAGATACAGTGTGTTTCATTTCAAAATCCAAAAATAAAAAAAAAACATAGTAGGCGTTGTTTGATCAAAAAAAGTTATTAAGATAAGTTGTTTAGAATTACGAGATAACCCCGATTCCCAAATCTGGGTGAAAATTTTTAATTATTTTAAATTAGCCGAAATAATGTATTTACAATGTAAATTTCACCCAAATTTGGAAATCGGGGGTATCTCATAATTCTAAACAACTTATCTTAATAACTTTTTTTGATCAAACAACGCCTACCATGTTTTTTTTTTAATTTTTGGATTTTGAAATGAAAGACACTGTATCTCAAAAACTATGCGTTTGCGGACATATGTTTATATGAACTTTTCTTCATGTTTCGGCGTGAGGAACTAACCCTTGAAGTTTGTCCCCTCATTAAAGTTACACCCTGTACATGTACTATTATTATATTATTATTGGCTACATCTTACAAACAATAAATTTTTGTATGTAGATAAATTTGGTTAAATCGCAATATTTTTATGTCCTCTATACATGGTATAATTATTGCAGCCATATTCGATAACATCCTGTATATGTATAGGTGAATCAGGCAAACTCGTTCTTTAAAAGCTTACAAAATTTCCATTTGAATTGATATTTTATATTTTAGAGTTGTAGATTAACAATAAAGGTCTATTTAAATAAATTTTCAACTCCGGCCCGCTTCCGATTATACCGGAAGTTGCTGTCAACTTTCTTATTTTAAACCGTTGCCTTAGATATTTCGATTCTTAAAAAATCGGTTTTGCAGTACCTTGTTGATATTTACCATTTTTATTTAAAAAAAAGCCATGATGTCAATTTTTGGGCCTGTATTATTTGTATTAAGTTATTCTTTGTTTTATTAGTTTTGACCCCTCCATTTAATTGTATTTTTCTAAACTTTGCTTTCTTCGTTGGCTGTAAATGTGAACATCTCTTTTTAAATATGTGGAAAGTTATGCCAAGAATTCTGCTACATGCGGCATATGTAAAAATATACATTTAATAGATCTGTGTTTATCAATCACAATTTAACCTTTAGTTAATTGCCATAACAACAATAATAATTGTCTTCATATTTGTTACTATGGGAACAATTGAAAGCTAAAGGTGCGTCCACATAAATGTGTCGTATCCGCTTATCCGATCATGATCGGAAGATCGGATTTGATTCGGAAGAATGATGCACTCACACTTAATTGCATCTCGTATCCGTTTTGTTATAGCCGTGCGTCTATAGTCGTCCAAGTTTTCTATCGGTTTTATGATCTTGCTATAAAAAACAACTTCAAAGAGACCGGCATGCGGTCACCTTTCTGTCGCTTTTTTTTGGCAGGGCAATAAAACCGCTACCAAACTGGGACAACTATACTTTCAGATTTGATACAACTGTATCGACTGTTCGACGTTACACGTTTGTCACTGTGAAATTAGCTGCTGCTACTTAACCATTCCGACTCCAACAGTGACGTAGTTAATAATAATAAACCTTTATTAAACACAAGTAAATAGAAAAAGTAGTTGTATCGTATCCGCGTTTCAAATGATACAGAGACACGATACGGGAATGAATCACAGCAACACGTCCACACTTGGCTGATCATGATAACACGATCACGATCGGATACGCGGATACGACACATGTTTGGACGCACCTTAACGTTAAACTTGTGATTGATAAACCGGATCTAAATATTGTTCCTGGGTTTTCGAAATAAAATTGAAATTTGAATCGTAGTTATTTTAATTTTCAGAGCACACCATTCAAAAATAATACTGAAAAGTGAAAAAAATTGATGTGTCAAAGATAACGATAACGAGTGAAGAGTAAGAGACAGGTATAGGAAATGCTAATTGCTAACGTATGTAACAAAAGTTTTCGAAAAAATTTTCTGGACAAAATATCGAAATATGTAGTTTATTCTAATCATTTATTTAGCAACTTATTCCTTAATTTCTAAACAACAGAAAACATAATTTCAGTTATACTTAGAGGTTCGTTGTCTTCTGATTGGCATTATGTCTCATGTGCTGGACGATGAGAACGTCTATTACACGATTTTTTTGAAATATGTATAGTCGTTCCAGTTTTGTATCGGTTTTATGGTCTTGCTAAAAAAAAGCGTCAGAGAGGCGACAAAGAGACCGCAAGTGCCGGTCTCTTTGCCGCTTTTTTAATAGCAAGACCATAAAACCGATACAAGACTGGTACGACTATAACGTCGAATGTGTTGCTCGTTTTGGGCTTTCTAATCGTCATCGTACTCTTCTACTTAAATTTGCTCGACACTTTTCAATGGGGGTTACTTTGGGGGAATATTTTCACAGTCTCAGATTTTAGAACACGTCCGACTAAGTTTATATACTTTTCCGAATATCCAGTTTATACACCATAACTACGATAATTGAATATTTGTTTCCAATGACAACTGGATGATATATCAATATACAGACAAAGAAAGTTAGTTATTACAAAACGAAAAAACATGTACAAATAACTAAGTGTAAAATTGAGAGCCTGTGTGGCCTAAGGCAAAAAATTGATGTTATGGCTTTTGTTTCATGAAAATTTCAATATTATAACAAGGTACTTCAAATCCGAACTTTTAGAAAAAAAAATTGAAATATTTCGGAGAAGGTTAATTTTTTTTTTTTCATTTTCATATGTTGCACAAAACTGCTTTAGAATTTTGAACGAAATTCAAAAATGCAATAAAAAGTGGAGTGTTTCATTTAAAGTATGAAAGTTGACCGGAAGCGTCCAGAAGTTGAAAATATCATATTTAAATAGATCCTTATTGGTAATCTATAACTCCAAAATATGAAAAAGCAATTTAAAAGTAAACTTTTAATAAACGAGTTGCCTGAATCACTCTGTATAACTTATGTTTCTGGTCGTTGTGACGCTACTAAATAATTTGAAATAGTGAGTGTATACGAGAATTAAATGAAGTCGTTTTGTTTTGTAAAATAGTATATGTATAGTATAAATAATACTATAATACAGGGTGCCACTGAATGACTTGACCAAACTTTAGCGTCGTATTCTACTCTTCAAATTAATGATAAAAATTCTTATAAACATTGTCCGGAAATGATTCTTTAAAAAGTTATGGACACTTACTATATTCATGTGAAATGAAAGATTTTAAAAAATAATTGCAAATGTACTGAAGGTAATGTCACTTACTATTGTATCAAATATTCAAGGCATACTGCTATTAAAAAGTATTTAAAACACATTTTCACAGTTCATCATTTTTAAATTTCAAGTGACTTAACTTTTAAAGAATCATTTCCGGACATTGTTTATCAGAATATTTATCATTAATTTGAAGGGTGGAATATGTCGCTAAAGTTTGGCCAAGTCGTTCAGTGACATCCTCTATATAATAATATACAGGGTGCTACATTGATGAACGCAACATAGGAAATCCCATATTAATTTAGAGATGTTCAAATACTGGCTCCCCTAATTATTTTACAGCAAAATTCCATTTAGGTTTTTTAAAGTACTCTTCAAGGTGAATCTGTCTGTGCAGTTTGAGAATTTTTCATTTGCTCAGTTTTAAAATATTTTAAAAAGATTCAATAAGCAAATTCAATTTATATCAAACTATCAGCATGGTTTAAATATTGGCTTCCCTAACTATTTTACAGCAAAATTCCATTTAGGTTTTTTAAACACCTCTAAATTAACATGGGATTTTCTAGGTTACGTTCATCAGTGCAGCACCCTGTATAGTATTAAAGTTAAATACGACATGCATTTTTAGAAAATCCAATGTATGGTTTTATAGCAAATTTAATGTGAAAAAGTTATCGCAAATTATTTGACGTGATTTTCATTAAATAATTCTAATAAATAATATAATCGAGTTATATTACACATGTAAAAATATTAAAAATACAACAAAAATTCTTCTGATTGTTGTATAACACTAAAACATAATTTTTTCTTTATAGAAATAATTTATATTATGTATATCATTTTATTTGAAGTTATATCATTTAAAACTATGTACGAGAAAATTGCAGTTACGTATTATTGTTCAAGAAACTTCTGCTTTTTTAATAAGGGAAACCTAATCACTCTTCTTCGTGCTTTATAAGATAAAAACAAAAATAACACAATTAAGAAAATTTCTATAAAAACTAAATAATTATGACGACACAACTTTTCCTTTTAGTGCGTTGATTTAAACAATTTATCTTGCAAATTTTTTTATAGAAAATAGAGAACAAATAGTGTAGATAATTGAAGATTGAAATTTATAAAGTTTAGCATTACGTTATGAACTTATGAATAGGGAAGCGCCACGCTAAAACCTTCAAAGGCCTGCTCTTTTTTGCTTGCCTATACCGTTTCGTGTCTGTTGTATTACCTGTATTCTTACTTAACAATAATGACCGGTATATGTATATGTCTTGGGGCTACATGTAAATAGCTTCGAGCTAATAAGGTTATATACTTATTTTATGTTATAGGATAAATTAATCTTAATTCGTAAAAAATAAAATTGTCGTGAATCAATGACGTTGTTGAAAATTCTTCATTTCACCTTAATTTAAAAATAAAAGAAATTTTAGAGCATCTATACAATATATTTTGCAAGATTATGAAAAGTTTGAATCTTTGAGACTTTGTGTATTTTTTCAGCTTTGTATTACCGAAAACCCTATCAACAGACATTTAGCAAAATTTTATCACCCTGACGTTTGAAGATATCGAGATGATGTCCAATGGTTTAGATGGCGGCGTTGTTGGACAACAGAACGGTGGAAATGGTGGCCAGGGCGGAGGACAAGAAGAATCGAAAACGAACCTTATCGTCAATTATTTACCCCAAACGATGACCCAGGAAGAAATCCGTTCGTTATTTTCCAGCATCGGCGAAGTAGAAAGTTGCAAATTAATACGAGACAAAGTTACAGGTAAACAGTTGTTTGTTTCGTTTGGAAAGCACTTTGAGATATTTTCCTTAGTTAAAATGGTAATAAAATCACAGCGAGCATAAAATAAAATTTTTGTTGTATCAATCCAATCTAACTAAAGGGAAAAGTGAAATATACAAAGGGGGAGTCTTGAATTATGTACGTGGGAAAACGTGGAGAGATAAGAAATAAAAACGTCATAAAATAATAGAAATTAAAAATTTGCGTTTTATACAACGAACAATGAAATTTAGAAAACAAAAAGTCGTAATGGTAATTTTTTTTGTAAACAAGTAAACATTATTAATTTGTAAACAAGTGAAGGAAGTTGATGTTGATTAAATTGAAGCACGAGTGGTAAAGTTTAAAATATGAAACTAGGTCTCAACGCAATCACTAGGACGTAATCACACCGACGTAATACAGGAGTACGAAAATTATTTTTCTTCTTTCTGCTTTTAACTGATTTTGAAATCTAGACGCAGGAAAATTTGGGGTTAGTTTTCTCTAAAATAAACAACTGTCGTTGATTTAAACTTAACTTGCAGTTGTGTAATTTATATTTTTAGTACAGCGTTCATTTCCGTATTTATAATATCGTGCTACAGGGTCATTTACTAATTACTGTCGTTTTAATTTGATTTTGTCACACAAACCCACTTTTAAATTGTGGCATACACGATTTGAAAGTAAATAAAGAATTTCGATTAATCTAAAAACAAAATACCTTACTTAGAAAAAGGCCCAGACTGCTACATTTAATCGACGGTACAAAATTGAGATGCAAAGTGATTTTAGACAGATTCACTGTTACAAATACATGATTCCTTTTTTAAAAACCAATTTATTTATAGTTATTGAGAACAATCTGGAAATATGCCAAAATATTCTGTGCAATTGATTTCTTAAGTAACATCAAGATTTCAATCTTTTGTTATATCACTTCTAGCTCAGTAAATACCTAATGTGTTTCATAACAATCCTTTTATTTTTTCAAGAAATATTCCAAGAACATCAGTAGAGATACAGTAAAGAACATACATACATGTGTACATACTTAAAAAATTATTTATTCAAGAAATGAACGCTGTACTTTTTCAAAGTAAATGTTTGAAATGGTGCTGGAGATTCTGTATGGACCAGTATTATTTCAATTCAATTTTGTATAATAATATATTGAGCATTTGCATAAAGGCGCGTAATTCCTTCCTTTTGATCAGTGTTGGTTGTTTTGCGTTTATTATCTAAAAATTAATGTGACACGTACCGGGTGTGTTGTGTTTATAAAATTAAAAATAACCGACGGTTTTAAGTCGACTTGTAAAATTGGAGTTACGTGCACAACTGAAATAGCTGTAATATCCTTTACGTTTATTAAATTGGGAACTATGTTAATACTTGTGTTTGTGATCGCACCACAGTTGTGGGAGTCGAATGAATAAGTGTAAGCTAAGTTTTTGTTACACGTCATGTAAGTTGCATCTTCGTCATTTTTTTTCTTCTACAATGTACTACGTACGTCTCTGTTGTTGGTCGAATGTTATCCTCACTACCCGAGCGTCTGTTATCGAGGCATTTTGATTATGTGCCTCTTTCATTTCGGTTCAGCATCCACAGTGTTGTTGAATCATCAGCGCGTGCAAGAAGGGATACCATCATGCTTGCGCTCATTAATACACATCTTCCGTTCTCTGGCCACTTCCTCTGCTTGATGTGTGTCTGTACGTATGTTGTACATACAACGTGCATATGCCCAGCGTAAAATTTTATTTAACAATTTGCGCCGGCGTCATTATTATTAATTTATTCCCACTCGAAACGTCCGCCAACTACTGAAATTAAAAAAAGAACGAAACTACTGAAATTAAAAAAAGAACGAAAAGGCAACTGCGGAACGGAAATTTCGATATTTCAATTTGTTATCGTACTGGGCAGATAAGAGGAAAACTGATAATCCACCCGGGCAATTATACAGAGCGTTAATTACTAATTTTTTCATCGACTAAGAGTAGGATAAATTTAGTTTTTCGCCCTCGTTGTGAGTTATGATTTGCACGCCCTTTTCACAATTTATTTCTTTCACGTTTTTTCTAAAAGATGTACATACTCAGACACGTAAATTAAAATCAATTATTATTTAAAAAGTACGTATCGTTGAAACAATGAAAATAGAGTTTCCCAAATGTTAGAATTGAATAAGCATTAAATTTGAACGCGATTGTTTTTTTGTTCCGTTAATTTATTAATAGTTCGTTTTTGCAATTTTTATTGCCTACAGTTCCGGTTGGACTTTTGAGTAGTCCGTTGGTTGCAGGGCAAAGCCTGGGATACGGATTCGTAAATTATCACCGTCCTGAAGATGCAGAAAAGGCCATCAACACACTGAACGGATTACGTCTTCAGAACAAAACAATCAAGGTAAGTTGAGCGTCGAGGCTGACGTAAAGTTAGAATTTTCTGCTTCATCGCATCGATTATCGTCGGTCTGTTTGCGATCAGCGCGAGTGATAAAGCAATAGTGTCGAACGGGTGCCTGTTCTTTATTGATTACTGCGAGGAATTTGCGGAGCACAACCGCAGCGATTAATCAGCGCGAAAATAATTGCAATGCCAGGGCGAATGCCTGGCACTCACTTAACTTTTCGCTGAATGAAATGGTACCGACAGTATTGGCAAGTAATTGTTGCATTTAATATTTATTTATCCAGGTGTCATATGCTAGACCAAGTTCGGAAGCAATCAAAGGGGCAAACTTGTACGTGTCGGGGTTACCTAAAAATATGACACAACAGGATCTGGAGGCACTTTTCAGTCCATACGGACGCATCATAACTTCCCGTATACTCTGCGATAATATCACTGGTAAGAATCTCTTGTTACCATTGAACATGATGTTCCATTAACGTGGTTAACGGAATATCCGTTAGATATTTGCGAATTTCGTGGATTCTACGTATTTTTTGTATGAGTCACGTTTAGGATCCTCGGGTTCCATTAAACCAACCTGCATTGTTGATGCCACAGTCACAATAACATACATACAATATACATCAACATACTTGCAGTTTGTTTATTATTGATTATTACGACGAGTAAATTAATTTGTTTTTTGTTATTTTTATTGAATGTGGTAGCTTTGATTTAATTTGACATTTTTATTCATTAATTCAGAGTTACTGTACAAATTTTAGCTTTAATATTTGTTATTATATTTGTCTTACTGTACCTATATTTTGCGTTTTTTTCTTCTCTTCCCTAGTACGTCAATTTGTCACGGGGGCCGGAGAGAATTTGCCTGGTACGTACTATCCTGCCTCTACCATACACCCCACTGAACACCAACAACAGTCACCAGTCCACTTTTTGGTTGTTCTGTTTCGCGAGTGTCGCGTACGTTCGTCCATCGGTCAGCCTTCAAGAAAGTTAAACAATTAAGTATCAGTAGATCGAATCGGGAACGAATTACTTGCATTCGATATTTAGTTGCTTTCAGCAGAGTTCCCGACCGTCGAACTTTTGAACATGTCAAGGTTACGATGCACCCTCCCCCCATAGCAATTGACGAAGTCTATTCTAAATTTAATTAAATCATTTTTTGATTTACTTTTGTTTGTACATGAGCTGTTCAGTTGTTTATTATATGTGTTATTTTTTTAGTTATGCATCGTGGCATGTTAATTTTGCTGGTTTTGATTTCAATTTTATTTGCGATTACTTATTTGTTACTCAAACAAAGCAGAGCAATCCACACCACATATACACACACACACACACCACACATACATATACATATTCACCCAAACACAAAAATATACACGTAGACGTAAGACAAAAAAAGCAACACAAAAACACGATTCCTGCATATTTCATCCTTTACTCTAAAGCACACTAATCATTTACTTAATACTAACATCGACACAAACTCGTACACACGTAAACAACAAACACTCATAGTTTTGCCATAAATTAAGGCCGATGATAATCACGACTTAACGGTTTAATACGGACACTCTTAACTAGACAAAACGGGCTGTTTGAGGAAAGAAAGTGTTCCTAAACGGCCGGTTGGAAACACGTGCGCGTGTTAAATCTGTAATGCACGTTAAAGTGTTGAAGCCGTGAGAGTTAGAGTAGTTCGTTTTTCATGTAGGCCTCTCCAAAGGTGTTGGCTTTATCCGATTCGATCAACGTTTGGAGGCTGAGCGCGCCATACAGGAGCTGAACGGCACCATCCCGAAAGGATCCACCGAACCTATTACCGTGAAATTTGCTAATAATCCCAGTAACAATAACAAAGCGATTCCTCCTCTGGCAGCATACCTTGCGCCTCAGGCGACGCGCAGATTTCCCGGGCCTATTCATCATCCCACGGGTCGTTTCAGGTAAGTCCAGGTGGTGGTCGTCTTTCTCGGGCAGTAAGAATTGTTGTTCTTGTGTTGTGCAGGTATTCTCCGCTGGCCGGAGACCTGTTGGCCAACTCTATGCTGCCAGGGAACGCCATGAATGGATCGGGGTGGTGCATTTTTGTTTACAATTTGGCGCCCGAAACCGAAGAAAACGTCCTCTGGCAGTTGTTCGGGCCGTTCGGAGCTGTGCAGAGTGTGAAGGTGATCCGCGACCTTCAGACCAACAAGTGCAAGGGCTTCGGCTTCGTGACGATGACCAATTACGACGAGGCGGTAGTGGCCATCCAATCCTTGAACGGCTATACGTTGGGCAACCGAGTGTTGCAAGTGAGCTTCAAGACCAACAAGAGCAAGACAACATAGAGTGATGCGGCCGGTACTCCACTGGCCGCCTCGAGCACGCCTCGCACTGCCCATGCCCCGAACCCTTAGTATTTATTATTTATTATTATTATTGCATTGACGAAGGTAAGATATTTAATACGCGGCGTGCGGCAGTGCGCGGCGGGCACCCTCAACTACTAGTACTTAGAGATACGAAACTAGTCAGAAGTGCATTCGCGTTTCCTATAGCAAATATTATGATCAGTAATTCTATATCATTGACGTACCGTGCCATCTCTCTTGTTGGGAGCAGCCCAAAGATACAGATATGCATAGTAAATTATTCTAGTGTTTAATTTAATCTAAAACTTCTAATTTCACCGTAGTATGATTTATGATGTATTTATATGTAGTGTCTTGTGTATTTCTATACATATATGCATATTATTATCGTTACAATATATGAACTAGTCGCATATGCAACGCCGCCCCTGTATACGCTGCGAGAGGGCAGCGTAGTTCTCGTCTGTATGTTTGTTTTGTGGCGTTGCTGTTGTCTTTGTGTTAGCGGCAGGATGCGGTGCGGGCGACCGGTCCGAGCGCCCCACAGGCGCCACCGTCGCTCCTCCGGCCGGCCGCGCGTAATCTTATTTCTGTGTGTTTGCGTTTGTTTAGTTGACGATTCTCATTACATCACGTTTCTAACACCGAAAGCTTTCTGGTGAAATCGCAGTGGTTTTGCTTAAACGCCATCGACAGCGCGACGGCAGTGCTTTAGCGAGACCACCCTCGACCGACTCTCCCGCGCAGAATTATGTTTGAGTTGCCTTATTTCGTTTTTTTGGTTTTTTTTTCTCTGTGGCCGCCACCGGTCAGTTCTTTTTTATAGTTTTAGTTTCTTAGTTTAGCATTTTTATGTTCTTTTCCTCGTCATTTTGGTTTGGTTTATAGTTATTATTATTATTAACAATTATATTTTCTTGGACGTTCAATTATATATGATTAATACTTATGGTTTTTTTTTTATTTGTTTCGTTTCCCGTTTAGTTGTGCTGTCTCGTATGGTGTTCGCTGGCGTCCATGCATATGCAAAATGCAGAGCACAAGCGGTGGGCCCGACTGGACAGGACCGCCGGCCAGTCAGGCCTGCCGCCTCTAACCACCTCTACAGACTAACCAACCACTTCCACTAAAAAAATCACTTTATTTTTGTAAGACACTTGTACCTTGAGATCAGATAATAATACGACTAAAGTACTCTCGATGGTTTGGTTAGTGTCGAAACGCACACGCCCGCCCGGCAGCGCAGATACGAACATGTACATAGCATTTTAAGTGATCGAACTAGAACTCTAAGTACAATTAAGACTTAAGCTTTACTCGCTCGGCGGCCGCGGCCGCGGGTCGACCGTCGGCCGGCCGCAGGAACGGGCGAACCGGTCGACCGCAACCAGTCGTACGCATCGACGCAGGCGTTTTCGAGCACAAACTAGCGACTAGTGTTGTTACGGTTATTGGTTACATATTCTGGCCTAAATTGAAACTCGTGTAGACTAATCCACATACAGAACAACGATCTATTCAAATGATTATAGCGATATTATAACTATATGTCTGTCAGCAGAGCTTGTTTACCGTTCTCTTAGCTTCTATTTGCTACATATACCTTGTGCTTATCTTTTATAATAATTATTACGTATCACTATCTCTACATACGAGTTATCTCTTTGTGTGTTGTGTAGACCTTTAGCATAAGTGTAAAATAGTTATATTCCTATTGGTTACTTTCTCTGTGTGTAGCTGTTGTGTTGCGGGCGGGCGCCCCCGCGGCGTCCGACAGACCCTGACAAACACAGGAACATCGCCGGGACGCCCGCTCTGGACGCGGGCTCGCCCGGTCCCGCCCGGCGTTAAGCAGGGCTATAGCTCAAATATTGTTGTGACGAGATGCATTCCATTATTGAAACCACTGATTATATATATATACATATATTATATACTCATACCTATATTCTATCTGTTTTGATAAAGGTGGTTATTATTATTAATTACGAGTGCAAAGTTATATGTACAGAGGTTATATATTAGGAAGTACAGTACCTCATAAACTGTAATTCATGCAATAACTTATTATAAGAAAGTTCTTATTACAATATATTTAGCTTTAGGATAAGAGGCGAGGTTTGTACGATCTTTACACTACCCTCGGCGGAGAGCCGGACCGGCGCGGGCCGATTCCGCCGGGCCCGCTCCTCTGTCTCCTCCTCGTGTTGCAAGTGGACTCGTCGCGACGCCTCGCGGGTCGTGATGCCGCAAAACTAGGACGGAAGGAAGGCGAAGTGACATATCAGCAGACCGACTCGACACGGTGCACCCCTCCCATCCTCAGATGAGCGAACTGAGCAGAATTGAACTGAGATTCACTGTGTACTGAAGCTGAACTGATCAGATCTCTAACTGTGTTTCCGACTCTATTTAGTTAGTTACGTATTATTATACATACTCAACTGTTAATTGTCATTTTCTTGCTTATTGTCCAGTGTCATATGCTGCATTTGTGTGTAATTATTGTCATTTGATGGTTATTTGTAATCTGTACCTATTTATTGTATCATAATAATTCATATTAGATATACTGTATTAGTTGAATACGCCGTAGGACTATCGAGATTGTTGGGAATGGTACGCGGACGGACGATCTCGGTGTAGAGATAATAGCCGGAGGACATGCCGGTCGGCTGGCGATCAACAAGACCGGTAGCACACTTCTATACGGTTTCGTTTGATTCGATTCGGTTCAAGTTAGATAGGTTTCGTTCTTGAGATGGCTGTGTTGAAGCTGAGAACCAGGTTGTCGGACTAGTGGGGATCTAAATACGTACACTGGCACTGGACACTGGCAAATACAATGTGTTAACCGTGTGTGCGCGTGCGACGGAGCGGCCGGCAGAGCTCGACGGAGGCCCTTGCGATCCGACGACCGCACTGTCCCGCTCCTCCGCACCTGATTCGGAAATCGACTAATTAGATTACACACAATGTAATTGTGATTCCAGGCTAGCAGTCGGTGTAATGCAATATTTGTACTTTTCCATGTTGACAAAACTCAATACAATAAAAACGTAAAACCTAAATCCACGTTCAATTCTAATCCGTTGCCGTAGCCCGTAGCGTTTACCCAACGAAAAAGAAACGTCCGAAAAGTAGCAATAAACAAAGCAAATTTTCTAGCAAAAAGTCAGCACGGTAAAGTATGCATGTCAGAATACGATTCGAAAATAAGTATAATTACGCACGAATAAGAATTGCGGCGGGTATCCGAACGTGTATATTGGGTTGCATGTGTGCAGGCGCGAGCGAATTATGCTATGCACGGCACCGGTGAAAGCGTACGCGTCTCGTACGTTCCGTCATATCAAACACAAAACCGCAAGTTTTCCAATTCTGCGTGTCTTTTTGGGACACGTTCTCTTTGAAAAATAAATAAAATAATTAAAAGAGGCCGTAAATTGCAGTTACGCAGTTATTTATAAAACGTGAACACGATTGTACAGTCACACTATCTGTTACCAAAATTTTACTGTGTGTAAATTGTTTTAGACTGTAAAGTCCAAACACTTGTACGTGCAATTTGCATTTTACTATATGAGATATCAAAGACTGGCAATTTAATGGTATAAATTCATTGTAAATGGTTTCGAAATAAACTGAAGTGATTGAATTGAACTGGTTTTATTTACTACGTACATCCTTTCCACACTTGAAATGTGTCAACTTGAAAAGCGCGTGTACAACATAATTGTGCCAGCGAAACAATTTCAAATTTACCGCTCACCAAAATATCGTGCTGCCATCTAGCGAGGAAAAGGAATTTAATTGGAAGAAGAAGAACTGGTTAACTGGAGTTTGCCTCCCATCAACAGTGTTTAGAACGTCGCCATTCGATTGTATTTTTGTATATAAGAATGAAAATTAAATAACTGTGCAGTTTATAATTAAGTGCGACAATGACCAAGGAAAATATGCGGAGGACTTGTTATTAACTATTCGCCAGTTCATGGTAGTTTGGATGGAATCCAGTACGGACTATCAAACTACGAAAACAAATCTATTTACTTGAAAAGTGCATCCATCAGGTACAAGCAATGTAAATTAATTACTTGGGAAACGAAAATGCGAAAATGTGCGAAAATTGTCTAATTACGTGCGAAGAAAGCCAAAATACTTTAAAATAACCAATTGTGTGTTTATAAGTTTCTTTCTTCACGTCAAATGTCACATAAAATTTGTTGACAGTTATGTCACTTTAATCGAATTTGTTCATATTTTATCGTGAAATAATGTGTTTTAGCGGTTACTATTTGTTTAATACAACACGTAGAAGTGATCTGTAAAATGAATAGTGCGGTAAATACGTTTTACGGCATATTTTTGTCATAAAAGTGCTAGGTTAGGATTCGTTTGTGGTGCATTGTTACTAAAGAATGCTACTGCCTGTTTACACACTAAAGATGTGCTAACAGAACTGGCGCCTTCTCAGCGACATAAATGTGTTTCCTGTTTGTTTATAGAACAGTCAATCATGGTTTTTGCATGAGCGCAACTGTTACTTGTGGAGATGGATCGGGAGATTCCCAGCGTACCCATCACCACATTAGCAGGGGTGGCAAGTCTCACAGATTGTAAGTACTTTATTGTGTTTGTCGTCCTATATAATGCGCTATCAAATTTTAGTGTTGCCCGAGATGCCTTTGCCAACTCCATTACCACAAACTTTAAGTAATAAGTCACTTTTATTTCATCCGAGAGTCGCAGAAGAAGCTCAGAATTTACTGGGAGTAAGAGATGAAATACTTGTTCCACAGCTCGTCCATTCGTTAGTTCAGACGTCAGCGGATCACATGTTAGTAATCAAGTACTCGTAAACAATTCTATGTATCTAATACCTCTTGCAGAGAAGTAAAAGATAACTATGCGGGTACAGAAGCTACAGTCGATCAACAAGAAGGTATTCCGGAACTTTTACGTGCTATGATTGATACAAACCCTAACGTTTTTAGTGGACCGTCATCATGTGAGTAACATTTAGATTTTTCTTTTCTGTTTTCTTTTTTTTAAATAATAACTGGATTTTAATTGATTTTCACTTGGGGTTATTTCGTAGCAAATACCTCCCAAGTACCACAGTGGAATCATACAGGTCAACCGACAGTACCGCAGGTTTCACCTTCGACTACCTTTAGTCAGACTTCACCTTGTGATAGACATACACCGCAAGGTAGTCCTGCGTCACCAAAATCTGCTCGTCTGTTAGTCACTGTTTCACATAGACCGTCGGTTATAACAGAGCAAAAATCACCTGCATCTGCAGTAATCTGCAATAGCACCCACATATCAAAAGAGGGACCCAGCCAAAACACACATACTCGGGGACCTGATTATTCACAAACTAATACACATGAAACTAGTACGACAGAACAGTTAAGACAGTTAAGGAGACCAGTTCGAGGTATGTTTTGCATTTGATTTACTAAACACAGCAGCTACTAGCCTAGAAAAGTAAATTCGTAGTAAATATATTTTTTTTTAATCTCATTGTATTCAAACTATAATATTCCGCTGAAGGTTGCATAGATGAAATCGAGAAGTACTGATTAATGTGATACTCAAATTGAAATTTTAGGACCGTCACCAGCACAAGCAAGCGATGCTCCAATCCAATCTCCCGTTCCAGCGATAGAAACTCACAATACTCGATCCAAAACAAAAGAAATTCCGAAAGAACCCAGTAAAGAGTCACGCAAAGAAATTGCGAAAGAACCACAAAAGGAAGCACCTAAAGAACCTTGTAAAGATTTGCGCTTGGAGACAATAAAACAACCAACTGTAGAAATAAAAAAGGATCTCTACAAAGAAATCATGAAAATAAGAACAGAATCGGAGACCGAAAAGTCTGAACAGCCAATGCCTACTATAATGCAACCAGTCGTTCGTCTTCAGCGAATATCGACGGAAGATCAACATCTCATACAGATGAGTTTGACAGATTTTGTCGAGAACAGGCCGAAATTAGCCAAAGAATTGGGAATTTTTCCTCCATCAAACAATAAATTAAAAACTCAGAAAAGCATCATTTTAGATGATTCCGATTCAGAGCCGGAAGAAACTCGAAAGGCATCTCGTAAGGATAAAAAAAACGAGAAAGATGAAGACTTTGTTCCCGATAAGTTTTCAGCTCTCATCGGAAGCAAACGAAAAAGAAAAGAAGACAAACCAGAATATGTAGTTGTTAAACCCAAACTTAGGAGAGTTGAAAAGAAATTTGTGCCAGTCTTAGAAAAACTTTCCGCCGAAGAATTAATGGAAACAAATACTTTCGACCGATTTAACAGAAATGTAGAACATGTTTTGAAAAGTTCAGAAGATATAGACTTCTCGGAGATTGGTATGTATACTTTTTGATTAAATTCAATAAGGAAGTTTTACAAAATTATTTATCTTTGGTTTTTCTACAGTTTTCAATTTTCCTTTCTCAGAGCTTATTTTTTCATTTTAGTAAAATGTAAAATTGTAAGCCATTCCTTTGGGGTCGGTTTTGTTTGTTAATTAAAATATTTTCCTTTGTCTAGTTGAAGATGGCATTGTACCTGACGAACACTTATTGAATCGACATACACTGCAAGAATTAAATACGGAAACTGCAAAGTTAAAAATATTAGGTGCTACAGAAATGATACCTGCCGAAAAACTTGTTAGACTGTTAAATATATTGGAGATTAATATACGAGGTGGCGATCGAGTTTCTCCTATTACAGATGTAAGTTGCATTTGCTTTAGCTGGGTTCGTTTATTCAACTCCGTTCACTCTATTTACTCTTTTCACACTCTAAGGAGTGAGAGCGAATAAGTTTTAATATAAGTAAGAGTGAGACAAAAGTGCGAAGAGAGTAAATAGAGTAAACGGAGTTGAATAAACGAACGCAGCTTTTGTGTCATGTAAATGATTGTTTATTACAGGAGGATAATGAAAGCATAAGGCAAATGTGGATGGAAACTACAATGGAAAGAGTAATGGGAGCTGCAGATGCTTGCCTAATATGTTTGTACATCTTAACCTCTCCGAATATGCCGAAACGTGTTTATATAGAAGATGTCATTGATAGGGTGGTTTTGTTCATTAAATATCAAATGCACAACACTATATTTCCGTCATATGACTCAACATATCGATTGGATAATAAAAAGAAAGGTTAACAGAATTTTTTAATAACGATAATTTTTTTATATACTTGTGTTTTACAGACGGTCGCAGAAAAAAGTCAACCCATGTATTAGAGAAAAGTGTTCAACTATTGTATAATAAAACTGCAGAGTTAATAAATTTGCTTGCGGAGCTCTTAAACATCCAAATCTTGACAGACACGTCTGTTTTACATGCATCGTCGATGGGTGTTTCACCCTTCTTTGCTGAAAATGTAAGCGAGTTACAACTTGCATGCTTAAAATTAGTAACGACAATTTTTACTCGCTACGAAAAGCATCGAAGATTATTGCTAGACGATATTTTGGCTTCGATCGCTCGTCTTCCCAGCACTAAACGTAGTTTAAGGACCTATCGTTTAAACAGTGAAGAACACATTCAAATGCTGACAGCATTAGTGTTGCAATTAATACAGTGTGTCGTGGCTCTGCCTGAAAATTTATCAAATAAGAACGCTGTCGACAGTGCACAAAACGAGAATGTAAAGAATGTGGATAAAGATGTTTTGATATGTAATAAATACGAAAAAGCGACGTCTACAGCCGGTACCTTTTTAACAGTGTTCTTAAGCAAATGTGGAAGTAAAACTGAAGACATCGACTATCGACCGTTGTTTGAAAATTTCGTGCAAGATCTCTTGTCGACTGTAAATAAACCAGAGTGGCCTGCTACAGAATTGCTTCTTAGTTTATTAGGCAAAATGCTTGTCAAGAATTTTTCCAATAAAGGGACGGATATGTCATTAAGAGTGGCCAGTTTAGATTATTTAGGAGTTGTAGCGGCTCGACTCAGGAGGGATAGTGTTCTTTCGAGGTGCAAATTAAATACTATCGACCAGATGATTAAAGAAATTAAGTCCGAAGAAATGAAAGAGTCTGATGATGATCCTTCACCGAAGGTAACGTGTACGTATTTGTATGAAAGATTCTGTAACCATAGCTTGCAGAGAAATCAACTCGAAATGAACAACGAGGAGGAGAGGACACAATTCTTGCAGAGGGTTCTGCTAGATTATCTCGCTGTTAATGCTCAAAACGATGAATCATACCGGTACGCACGGCACTTTTATATTGCCCAATGGTACAAAGAAGCAGTTAATGAAAAGTCACATCTGGCATCAGGTGACAAATTAAAGAAAAGTAATCCTAAAGAAAACCACAGAAACCGGAAGAACGATAAAAGTAATTGAATATTTGTAATTACATACAAGTACATATTAAATTTGCTTAAAATTTTTCCTACGTTCAGTTTATTTCTTTATTTAACTTGTGTTAATGTGAACTTGTGATTTAATGCTGTTTTGCAGTTGTGATTTCAGATGATGATGGAATCTCTGGAGATGAAAAAAAGGATAAAATCAAGGAACCTTCAATAGATCAGGCGAATGCAGAGAAATACAGAATAATAGAAATGAGAAAAAAATTTCTGATAGGTAAAATTAGGCCATTTCAAGAAAAAATGTCGGCGGGTAATAGAATTCAAGTTTTTCAAACGTACATAGATTACAATAGTGCTGAACTAATAGCACAGTATTTAGCTTCAAAAAGGTATTTTTCGCAAAGCTTCGATTTATACTTGAAAGCGGTAAGTTATTGTTGTTAATTTTTATTTACAAATAATGTGAGAACCTTACAGATACTTATAGTCTTAAAAGAAACATCGATTGCAATCCGTACTAAAGCAATGAAATGTTTGACGATGATTGTCGAAGCGGACCCTTCAGTTTTGGGAAGGCAAGACATGCAGATTGGTGTAAATCATTCTTTTCTTGACCACTCTACCTCTGTAAGAGAAGCAGCTGTCGATTTAGTTGGGAAATTTGTGCTTAGTCGTCCGGAATTGATAAGTAAATATTATGAAATGTTGTCTGCAAGAATTTTGGATACGGGTGTCAGTGTTCGAAAGCGTGTCATAAAAATTCTAAAGGACATCTGCATTGAATGTCCAGAGTTTCCAAAAATTCCTGAGATTTGCGTTAAAATGATTCGGCGAGTGAACGACGAAGAAGGAATCAGAAAATTGGTGATGGAGGTTTTTCAGAACATGTGGTTTACTCCAACCAAAGACACTTCTTTATTAAGAAAAGTTGTAAATATTACGGACGTTGTTGCATCCTCAAAAGATATTGGTTTAGAATGGTTTGAGCAACTTCTACTTAGTGTAAGTAACTTGTAAATTATGTTGCCTTTGCTTTATTAATTTTATTTGCAGTTATTTAAACCTAAGGAAGATAAAGACGATTCGACTAAGATACAGTTAGAACCACCGAAAGCTCTTTTATTAGCGTGTAAACAAATTGTCGACTGTCTTATACAAAATGTGTTACGTTTAGAAGAAACGAATGATACGACGGGTTCATCACAAAGACTAGTCGCTTGCCTCACGACCTTGTACCTATTCGCTAAAATTAGACCGCAACTTCTAGTTGGCCATGCAATTACATTACAGCCTTATTTAAGTTTAAAATGTCAGTCTAACGGCGACATTCAAATAATAAGCAGTGTCGCTCGCATGTTGGAGTTAGTAGTGCCTCTAATGGAACATCCAAGTGATTCATTTTTAGCTCAGTTAGAAGAAGATTCTATGAAATTAATTCTTCAGCATGATCGTGTAATCGTCTCTAGCTGTTTGTCTTGTCTAGGATCTATCGTTAATAATGTTACACGCAATTTTAAATTAATTAGGGACTGTTTTACTAAATATTACGAGTATTTAAGCGCATGCAAAAAATTTATGGAAGAAGATCCAAAGGGTACCATTTTTCGAGATAACAAGTACAGACAGTACTTTCGGAGAGCTCTTTTTATCGTCGGTTTATTATTGAGACACTTTGATTTTCGAGATCCCGAGGTTATCGGTGATTTACCGAAGGACATTAAAGATCAAGTGTTCAGGATGTTATCATTTTTTCTACATCAAGATGATGTTGATATACAAGCAAACACATTGAAGGCTGTCGGCTCTATTTGCATAAGACATTACGAGTTTATGTTAACGAACGACTTGAAATTTTTTTATCACAAAATGTTAACTTCCCCCGATATTCCTCTGACGATGAAGAGCGAGGTACTCATCAACATTGAACACTATTTACTTGAGGAGGATAAACGCATGATACAGCAAGATTTGGAATGTATGTTATTAGAAAACGTATGTGAATTTTTTTATAATGTTTTTGTTAAAGGGGCAAAGCGTTCGAAAGAAGAGAACCTTAAAGAAATGGGTGATGTTTCTGCTGGTATGGCTAGCACTGTCATTCAACAATATTTGAAAGAAATTCTGCAGTCATACTTGCATCCTGACCTGCAAGTTCGACAGCCTGCGTTAAGAGTAATACAACTGATATTGCAACAGGGTCTGGTGCATCCTGTTCAGGTTCGTATCGCTTTTGTTATCAAATTAACAAATTTGCACGTGTATTCTTTGCAGATTGTACCATATTTAATATGTATGAGTACCGATTGTGAGAAAATGGTATCGCATAGTGCTGATAAACAGTTGCTGGAAATAGAAAAAAAGTATCCCGGTTTTATTCATGCGAAATCCTCGTTGGGCATACGACTATCTTATGAATTACAGAAGATATTTCAAGACGCCGAAATCGTCAGAGGCTTTAGAGTTAAAGAACAAGGTGAATACCCGACTGCCCTCAACGGATACTTATATTCTATTTTACGCAATACTAGACAACAAAGACGTGCCTTAGTTCTTAATATATTAAAGCAATTTGATGATCAAGCGGTAAGCCAAGTCATTTCTCATAGTTCCAGAACTCGAATTGTGTGGTTTGTTTCAGCGTACAAGTTTATCTTATATGTTGTACCTGGCCGATAATTTGGCCTACTTTCCGTATATGGTTCAAGATGAGCCTTTATTTATCATACATCACATTGACATAATGATCTCTGTCTCGGGGACAAATTTACTGCAGTCTTTTCGAGAGGTAATTAACATGCATTTTGATGATTGGAATGATGAGATTTTTGTTGCAGGGTCTCATTATGACAGAAGCTCAAAAAATAGCACTAGAAGCGTCGGGAGGCAACGAAGGCATCACACAAGTATCTGCGTTGGATGAAGATGATGAAGACGAGGAAGTTTTGGCAGATCGTGTTCCTGAAGATGCTTCACAACTTCAAGCCTGTATTACAGCTGCTCAGGGTTGTTTGTTATTGCTTATGCTCAAGCAACACCTGAAAGATGTCTATGGACTTAGTGATGGGTCAGTACAGTATAATCAAACTTGATTGCATCTGAAATGATAATTATTTCAGAAAAATTCAGCAATATTCACCATCAGAGCCAGCAAAGGTGTATGAGAAGACGGCAAATCGAAGAAGTAATGCACTTTTCAATCCAAAAACAACATTAAATAAAATAAAACAAGGATCTCCATCAGAATACTTAGATTTAGAAGGAAGAAAGGATCTCATAAGGCAATATTTAGATGTAAGATTAGGTTATTTGTAGATGTTTCGGAAGTTGCGATGGTGTTTTCATTTTTCAGTTCAAACAGTTGATGCTACAGTTTGATCCCGATGACTTGGAAGAAGAGGAGAATAATAAAGTATTAACGGCTCTGAGTTCCGGGAGTGCCGTGATAAATCAAACAACGGCTCTACCTGTGAATATAGGAGCTACGTCGGTGCTTACAGAAGCTGATCAAGTGGCTCTAACAAATTATAAGGTAAGCAAGCAATTAAAAGTAAAGTAACCATTTGATTATGTGAAATTATAGGATAATACACCACCGAAAGTGCCGAAATTAGTGATTTCAAATCGAAGACTGGACAGTGAATCGAAGCGAACTCCGCGGCATCAAAGAACATCAGAGAAACCTAAAAAACACAGACATAAGAAGAAACGGAGAAAGTTTGTGAGTTCTTCAGGTGACGAAAGTGAAAATGACTTCAGTGATCCGGATTTTATGGCCTAGCTGTGCGTCACATATATTATGTTCTCGTGCAGACTAGCAACAAGTGTACAGTGAGTCTAGTGTTACTTTAACGGCGATATAATTTTATTAAGAGTTTTTATAAACTAGAGAAGTTAATAAGAATTTTGTATAATGCACTTTTCCATGAAAAATTATTTCTAACTCTAATTCGTAGTTATTCGGTTAAAAATTTCTGTTCTGTTCTCATTTTCTTTTAAATAATCCTTACGTTTGGGAACTATATTTTACATTTAAATTCGTTCAAATTATTTATTTGTAAGAGCGCTCTGGTGGCAACGCTTGTTATCTATATTAATGTGTTATTTATTAGAATTTTTATTTATGAACAAAAAAAAGTCCATAATCATCTGATACATATTATGTATTCATCATGTGTTCGACATAAAAACAAAATTTACCTATTCAATGAATCTGGCTCAGTCAAAATCAACAGACCATTACACTTGAGCGATACATTAAAAAATCATGTAGAACGAAATTATTGTTATTACAAAACCAGTTCTGTGTACTTTCATCTTGATATTAATTAAATTTCAGCTCATTAGTTGTTTAATATTGGAGCACGTTTTGGTCGCCCATAAATCACCAATTCCTGACTGTCTACTTAAAAAATTTCATGACCTTAAAATTGTAAATGATTGATCGTCATTTATTCTATAAAACAAAAAATTACTTTTTGATTTATGGGCCACTTCCATAAGTCCAACGTTAATGGGCTTTCATGCAACTGAATATTTTCCCACTGATTTTATTAATTTATTACGAAATTGCACATATTACGTTTATGATAGGATACGTTTTTATTTATTTATAATAAATAACACACATATTTTTCCGTAATGTTTATGGAAAATGTAGGAAATTATTTTTCGATTTATTTTTGAGTGACGTACAATTAATTTACTTTTCTCGTTTCTGTTAGAAACCAAGATTGGGCATGATCGCGGTGTAAGTATTTCAGTTTATAATTTTATAATTGTAAAATATTGTTCCGATAGTTCCACGACCAATGTACAAAAATAGTTTCAAACTTTGTGAGTGAATTAGATTTTCATTCTATCGAACACCGGAAGTAGAATCTAAAATTTACTAAAGTATGTGGTTTTATTTGTTTCGTGTTTTGTAGATTACATTTTTTCCTTATCGTGATGAAAATGTTGCAATTACGAATGCATATTTTGAATTTTATGCATTACTATTTTCAAATGAATCAGGGGAATTAATCAACAAAAATGAGCTTTCACAATAACAAAGACGTCTGTGTAAATATTACCTAAATAGAGTATGTAACAATTTATATAAATAGTAAATGACATGTATGTAAATGCACATGTGTTTTGTTAGTAATAATTAACGTGTATTTTTTGTTTTGTGTCATACAAAACAATAAATAAATATTTTCTAGACATGTAAAAAAAAAAAACTATGTGAAACGGCATGGGCATTTGCATATATGTGCGTACAATCGAGGATTTTTTAGGAATAATTTTGTTCATTGTATAGCAATGCAAAGTGAAGGCAAGTTTTTGAATTTTCTTTTTTCATTTAAAAACAAATGTTAAAATACAGACGAAAGCATTAGTAAATTAAATATGTTTTTGTCTGTGATTATTTTTAGTATAAATAGATTTAGCAGCTTTTTGTATTTTAGACTGTAAATTTTTCACTACGTTCGTTTCATAAACGTGATAGAAGAAAATGCAGATATATTTACACAATATTATTTATTGTTTTACAACGCATCAAAATTATGTTTTTAGTTTCCTCGAAATTTTTTACATTTACTTTAAGTAGCCTGTTCTTGCATATAAAAATGCAATCATTCATTTTATTTTGTCTGATCATAGTAAAGTTCTTCTACAATGAAATCAATAAATTCACTAGAATTTCTTCCAGCTAGTATTTTAGAATCATGTGCATCACATGGACTGGTAAATTTGAACTTTAAAATTTTATAATAAATTCTTTTGAATTTTTTAACCGACACTTTAAAAATCGCACATTCGCTCAACGCTTCATTATCGGTTGATAGAAGATGGCTACATAGTTGAGCGATTGTGCGATTTTCAAATTGACAGTTAAAAGATTCAAAAAATTTATTAATCCTAAAAATTTTGTAGAAGAAATTTATCGTTCTTTTTAGTTGCATTCTAAATCTTCCATTTTCTAATTAATAACACTAACTTAATTTACTTACTGTAGTTGTTGCGATCAATTAATTAAATTGATTATAAAGCAAACTATGTTTTCTAAAATTCAAGTACTTGGTACATCAGCTTTTTATTTCTTAACTGACAGAAACATTTTGATTTACGAAAGTTAACGAGTCTCTAATTCTCTATAAAATTTTTTTACATCATAAACGGGAAATGTTTCTGATTTTGGAATATTAGAAGTACTGTCCAGTCAACAGAAAAAAAAAAAACAACAATTTGTTGTTATTGCCACGACTGAAAACAAATTATCCATTTATAATTTGAAAATTATCAGGTTATTTATAGTAAGTTTTCATCAGTTAATAATTTTTTTTCTGTCAAATTGTGTAACTGCCTCAAATGCTCACAATCCATCGACGGTCAAGTTGAGGTATTCATTAATTAATTGTAAAAAATAGTAATATAGTTTCACATTGACCGTATGTGAATTGAATACGTTTGGGCATATCTTTTATGTAAAAGTCCCATTTGTATTTAAATAAATTTATATTTGTAAGCACATTTGTTTCTTTTTAGCTAAGCAAAAAGCAACAAAATTTAATAAAACATCCGGGAAAATGAAGTTGAGAATGTGGAAAACCGACAATTTACGAAAATGATTTTTTAAGTCCGATTCTTCGTTGTGATGATATCGAATAAAAAAATATTAAATGAAAATGTTTTTATTTAACATAATAAATAGTTCTAGAAGAAAATTAAAAATAACATTCAACGCAGAAATATTGTACAACAAAACACATTTTTCACAAGGAACCCTTAAGTGTTTCAGCAAGCAAAAGCCATTTTTGTATCTGTTTGTAAAGCAAATCTTTTCTAGATCCTGGCGGTTCATTGTTTAAAAGTGGTAATAAAACATCTAAAGCTGCAGTCAACTTCTCTATAGCAATTTCAACTTTCCCTTCTGCATAATACATTTCTCCCAACGACCCAATATCCAATCCGGTCCTTAATTTAGGAGTACCTTTGGAGATTTCACATAACGACTGAAATAGAGAATCACTGGAGAACGCTTGTTTTTGATTATTACTTTGCAAGTGCTCAGAGAGTTGTTTGTGCCTATTCCTATATTCACATAATTTCTCCTGTATGACTAGTTTCTGACTAGGATTAGTTTCATATGCTAAGAAACCTTCCATAAAACATATTGCATCTTTATATTTTGTAACTGCATCTCCAAATTTATTTTGCTGTTCTAAAGAACTTGCTTCTTCAACTAATTTTATCACGTGTTCATAATTTTCTGCACATGGCAGGAAATTTAAATTCATAAATTCATGGTTAAAAAATTCCGCATAACCGATTCTTTCATTCGGGTCATATTTTAACAAACGAAACAGTAAGTCCTCACAAGGACTACTTAAATTGATGCATGATGGAATCTACAATTAAAGAAAATAAATAAATGGATTGCATAAAGTAAAAAAATCTTACGTTAATGGGTTTGCGTTGATGCATATATTCCAATGTAGCTTTCACAGTCAAGCGACCAAAAGGTGGCCTTCCAACTAGAAGTTCATACATAACGATTCCAACTGACCATAAATCTACTCTAGCATCGAATTTCTGACTTAATAATTTTTCTGGGGCCATGTAAATTAAAGAACCTGCAAATCTACTCTGTTCTATATTTTCTTCTGATAAAATCTGAGACAATCTGTTAAATAATTAATATCAAAAATGAAGTAAATTAGCATATAAACGATTACCCAAAATCAGCCAATTTTAATGTGAGCTTTGGATTCTTTGTTAGCAAAATATTCTGTGGCTTTAAATCCATGTGGCAAATATTATGCTGGCGTAAATACTTTAAAGCTAAACCCAACTGTTGAATTAAAATTTGGACGAATGACTCAGCTAGCTTGTGCTTTTGTTTCAATAATTTTGATAAATCGCCCTCGCTACAATATTCCATTATTATATAGATGTACCTATAAGTGTAACTTTCTTTAAAACATATTTACACTCTTGTTTAATAGATTACTTAGCATCAAATTGAAAATCTATTAAACTAACGATGTTTTCATGTTTAAACCGCTTCATTAACGATATTTCTTTCACTGCAGCGTCGGTACACATTTTCTTTCCTCGTCGATGAATACATTTTATTGCTACAGGAGTCTTTTCTGCGTTCTACAAAATATGTAAATCTTTTACATTGTATACAATCAAATCAAATATAACTCACTTTCGACAATGCTCTGTAAACAGAAGAGAAACTGCCACCACCGATCTTTCCATCCCAATCATACCCGTCTATGTGTGGAGGATCCATTATTATCATTTTAAATGCTCATCACGTAAATATCAGCGAATTAACCTAAATTTTCATAATTATTTGCTCTCGACCAATTTTAAAATCCACTCCAGCACAACACCGATTTTCATATGTCATTGTCAGATGTCGTAAGCAGGGTTGCCAGGACTACCAACTTATGCGTACCAACAAAGTCGCGAAAACGTACATACCAGATCCAGCAGTGATATTCCGTTCCTCAATTCGAGTCGAATTCGCTATACTTGGCAATATCTAATTCGACTCAAATCGGGGAACAGAATTCCCATGCAGGTAGAGTACATTCATGGCCGTATGCACAGACAAATCTCAAGGTGGACTTGATACTTAACGCTAACTTCATATTAAATTGTGCGCCGTATAGTTACATTGTTCAAAGTAAAGGTTTACTTTGGCTTAAGTCTAAAGATTTGTCTGTGATTTGGCCATGAGTCTTAAGGTGGAGTTTCGTTGATGCGACCAGTCGTTGCGGTTGGCTGCAGCGATTAGCCGTACCGATTAGTCGCAACTTAGGCATGATTTCATTGTTGCGATTAGTGAATGAAAAGTCACGAGGAAGAGAGGACATTATTTAGTCGTCAGTCGCAGCGACTGGTCGCACCAACAAAAACGCACCTTTAAAGTACCTGGTGATTCATCGATATCCAGGGTTGCCAGTTCTCCTATTTTTAATAGGAGTCTCCTATTTTTTAACAAAATCTCCTACCTTCTATGAAGCATTAGATATAGGAGAAAATCTCCTATATTTTCACGGAACAAAGTTTCTTATGGTCGTCATAAATTGTTGCGTTTTTCTTCCAAAAAGAAACCGTTTTTTTTAATTCTTAATTAGGGAAATTTAAGTCATGATATCATTTTATGTGGCTACAGACAGTGTTGTTTGTTTTCTATTGTTGCCTGCAATATGGCTGCATCTGCATCACATTCACATCAAATGATCGGTTAAAAACTAAAATTTTACTGTTTCACTGTTGTGAGTATAAATGGATATGAATTGCATTAATCATGATGACAATAAGAAAATTGATTAAAATACCGATGACGAAAGCGGGAATAGTAGCAGCAATGAATGTAATAGTAACGAGCGTCTAAATAAAAACCTGGTCAAGTAGGTTGTGATCGAGAATTTATCCATTGCATTTACATAACAGAATTAGTAAATGTAGCCTACTTCACCAGGTTTTTATTTAGACACTTGTTACTTGTTATTATATTTTTATTATAAATATATTATATAAATTATATTTTTATTTTCTCATTTCCATGTTCTATATTCTCCTATTTTTTAAAATAGAATCTTCTATACTTTAGCTTCAAAGAGCTGGCAACCCTGTCGATATCTAACCGGCGAGCTACGAACGTTTGATGATCAGTGGTGTAGGTATTTTCTTGTATTCGTTATAATAAGTAATTCTTTACGTGGCTTCATTGCCAAGATACGCAAGAATATGTCCGAAATAATTTATAGGTCACTCACAAAAGATATTTATGTTGTAATTTTGAATGTTTAATTCATAATTAAAAAAATATTAAGAAATTCTAGAAACTCCTAAGTTACATTTGCAACACTTTAACAGTCAATTTAAATGTATGAAAAGTATGTAATTAAAATGTATGTAGTAATGTAGTTATGATTTAATATTTTTAATGAAAATTTTGGCGATGTCTAATTAGGCATTTACAATTTATACAGTATTAATTAATAGATATGGCTGAAGTTTTATAGTGGTATACAGTATTAATTGATATGAGTAATGGCGGGTAGCAAACGTAAGGTTACTGTATTGAGAAGGTAGCGCCAACTTTCTATCTCTTTTAATTTGGGGTTAATCAAATTCATTCATAAACTCCCTAGCAACAGTAACTATGTATGTATCTATCCTTTTTCTTCTTAATGTTTCATGGCTTCTTCATCGCGTCCTTTTTAATTTGGGGGACGACAGCCGCGGAAATGAATGGCGGTACCTTCTAAATACAGTAACCTTAAGCAAACGGCGTCACGAGCGCCACTAGCGGCCAATGTGGCAAGACTATATAGGATCGTTTTGAACCAAGGTTACTAAAGAGAGAAGGTTTCAAGTCACGTCCTACAATCTTTGTCGCAACCACCACCAGACGGCGCCACCAGCTAGCTTGCTAAACTAGCTTACTATAAGCACGGGGTAGACACTTATATTGGAGCTCCGGGTATCTAGCAAAATGAGGTAGTAGTATTTCCCTTAATTGTAGAGGGCAGGAATGTGCATAGATTTAAATTTGGCGCCTTGCTTCGGAACGCCACCGACCTGTCCAACCAATCAAATGCAAGTTAAGTTATGGCGGTTATGGCGTTGTGTCATGCAATTATGCACTTTGTGGCGTCGCGTTGTTGTTTCTTTTAATTTATAGTTTTTAATGTTGTTAGGATTATAAAAACACTAATGGTGTGTTTGTGTGTGCGTATATTGAGATTGTTCTTTGTGGTAAGTGATGAAATAAATTAATGTTAATTGAAAAAATAAAATGCCAATATAATTTTCCAGTGTGAAAAAAGAAATGGGTGTATACTGTGAAGTTTCTGGAAGTATAGAAAGCAATAATAGATTTCCAAATCCCAATAAATATCCGCAACTTTTTCAAAGGTGGATATTGGTTTGTGGAAGACGAGAATTTTTAGAAAGATCTCCAGAAAATATATATAAGAACTGTCGTAAACATCTTATGGAAAACTGTTTCGGCAGAAATAATATTTTACTTCATACAGCTATTCCCACTGAACATTTACCAGGTAGTAATCTGCTTTTAATTTTGATAGATAACCATTATTATTAAGTTCAATTATGTTATTTAGAGCCCCTGCAAAAAGAGACAATAAATGAAGAGAACCAGCAATTAGATGAACCTGTTCCAGAAGGTAAGAGTATACCTGTTCCAGAAGGGGAGAATATTTTTGGAATGATTACCCTATATTTAGTTTATGGTCAGTGTTGTTGACATTGTTTAGTCCGTAGTAATTTTTTATTTTGTTTGATTGTGGAGATTATAATTTGATATGAAAATTTGAAAACAAAGGTCAGAATCTTTTATTAGCATAAATTGAGTTGAATGTTGAAGTGTGAGGTACCAACAGCTGATTGACAATTGTTAACCTAAACGTTTTCACATTTATATGATGAACTGATGAGCATTTTTTTGTTTTTATTAAAACTAAGCATACTAAATCGACCCTGTTATTCCAAAGCGACGAACAAACCAAAGAACCATATTTTGAGAAATCACAGTTTTTAGTTTTAGTGTAGAAAATACAATAGGATGATCGTGAACTTTACTGAGGCTTTGGTCTGTTCGTCCTTTTGGAATTATACTGTCGAATTGTAGACTACATAAAAATTATAATTTTGTATATTACTCTGACGTTAATTCTACAGAGGTTGTATGTATTATGATGCACTGTACTTATTTTATATGTACTTAAATATAATTTGTTTTATCAAACTGTGTTTTATTTTCAGTTTTACAAGTTATTGCTGGGTTTCACCAACACTGAATACATGTAATCATCGACTAAAAGTAAATATTGCTATGGTTACACATGGTAAAACCATAACAATATTTATTTTTAACATATGATTATATTTATTTAGTGTTGATAAATGATAAATGAAAATTAAATATTGAAATACCAAAGGTTATATTTGGGTTTGGAGCTACGGTTACTTTTTCCCCTAATTGTAGAGACCGCTTTACAAGGTATTTTAACTTTCTATTGACTGTCTCATCTATTTATGTATTATCTATGGCTATAAAGTTTGTTTGTTATCTTGAATTGGTGTACACCAATGCATACTTTTTCACAAATTACGCTTTAATGCAACCTTAAATGTTTGTGTGATATGTCAGTATGGATGTGTATGATTTGTATTGACACATTATCAAAGAATTTAGCCTTCATTTCGTAAAAAAAGTGTGCACTAGTGTACACCAGTGCAGAATGACAAACAGACCTATAGAGTGCCTAGAATGAGAGTGTGGCTATACAGGCGCCACGTTTGTTCTAAATTGAGGAGGCAAGTTCAAAATTAAGTAGTCAATCCGTTTATGGTTGCATGTTATTTTCTGCGAGTAATGATTACCTTCACTGCATTTAAATAAAGAAAAACATATCAGCCAGGGTTGGGAAAACTACGTGTAAAAAATATTTTCTACATTACATTACGTCTAAACGTAGTTAAATGTAATTTTTACTCAACGTAGTTTATGTAAAATGTCACTTTTCTAACCTCAAAATTGAACGTTCATTTGATGTATTTCAAATAAATATAGCGTTTTTGATGTTTTTTAATGCTTGTATACAACAATTTTATCCATCTTACATCAAAATAGATATTATATTGTGTATAAATAATTAATTATAACCTGAAAATGAAGATATAGAAAACAATGTAGTTTTTACAGAAGTTAATTCATCTTTTACGACGTAGATAATTATAAAATCTACGCGTAATTAATGGGTATTTATACGTCTCATTATCTACGTCCCAACCCTGATATCAGCTTTATTTTTAAGTATATTTATAGTACATTTTTATTTAGTTTTTATGTAGTTATTAGTATTAGTCAAGATTGTGGTTATGTGATTATTTCCGTTTAAAAAATGCCAAAATTAACAATAATCTCAATGCAAATACACTGAGTGCAACCGGTGCAGGTGAATCGAAAACACTGTTAGTGTCAAAAAAAACTGACATTGTACGACTGGGCCTAAAAGTTAAATATTTGAAGATTTTTATTCTCTTAAAAATAAAGTTTTATAATTTTTGGTTGCCCTATTTATCCATCGAAAAAATTTGCAACATTTGCTTATTTATTTTGTACCTATCGAAAATGATCGATAATTATCGATAGTTTGATACTCAACTATCGATAATTATCGATGGTTCCCACTATCGATAGTTCTCGATCTCTAACGTCAAAATTTAAATGAATATTCGATTTTGAGGTTAGAAATGTGACATTTCACATAAACTACGTCGTGTAAAAATTACATTTAACTACATAAAAATTACGTTTAGAGGTAATGTAATGTAGAAAATATTTTTTACACGTAGTTTTTCCAACTCTGGTGACAGTCATAAAGCCTATGGTCTTGACTTAGAACAACAAAAATAAGATACTAGGGAAAAATGAAGTATTAATAAGTAAAATGCGGGTTCGTAGTAGAAGAACTATGTTACCATTTCAGAAAGGTATTTTAATGAGAATCAAGGCACTTCAACTTTTAAAATGACCATTCTAAAGCTTTAGACTTCAAATATAGATTGAGGAATTATATCATAGGCAGTAGTAGGCAGAAATGAATCGGCTATATCGGAAGCAGCTAATGTTAAAGACCTGAACACTCCAAGAATAAGATTTAACGTAGATCATGAATTCGTTTCCACTAATCAAGAAAACATGATATCTCAAGAATAACTAATATCATCAAATTTATTTTGCAAATTAAATATACCTGACCCTTATATATACGTTGTTCACAAATTAAAAGACCACCACTTGCTGCATTATGTTGGTATAAAACATAAGTCCCCTATAAAACATTATCAAAATAGCAAGGTTGGCAAGATATTTGAAGTTTCATGTCAAAGTAATTTGTCAAATCAATTTTATTATTGGCAAATAACATTGCCGGTAGACAAGGTTACTAAAGAGAGAAGGTTGCCTGGTAACTCGTGGAGTGACGCGTCATCCAGGAGTGCGTTTAGAAAGTACGCCCGGACGCGCACCATTCGTTCGAAAAATAGGATGTTTCTGACGTCACATCCCAGAACGTACACTCGCACCGTTCTGAAACTTCGTCCGCACGACGCACTTTTCATCCTTCTTTTTACTGCGGCGTTTGGTGTGTGACTTGCGCATTAGACGTGTTTACGTTGTAACGTTCGAAATTGTAAGTTTTAACAATGGTTTTATTATAGAAACAGTAATAGTGGCTATCAGTGTAATATCTGCGGCGATATATTTACATAATTCAGCATCTATAGTCCATGCGCATGTGCGGGGTTACACACACCACAAGCGTTCATAAAAGTGGATAAAAGGATAGGAAGAGAAGGTGTGACGTATATTTCTACGTCACACACCATTCGGAATGTTTACACTGAGAATCTAAACGTACTCCAGTAGGCCATCTATTTGTGTACTATCGCTGACACTATAAACAGAACGAGAAGCAATAAAACTGTGCGAAACTCGACCTTATTGCACCGGTATGATGTGAGCCTTACGCTCAGGTCATAAAATGTGTTAATCTAGGATGCCAGGTATAAATCTTGGACAGGAAAAATACGCTTTAGGAAACGGGTATTAAAATTGAATATTGAATTAGCAAATATAAATTTGGGGTCTCATGTTCGTATCTTTTATTTCTGCATATTCAGTCAAACACAAATAATTTCGGTTTCAACAATTCCTTTTTTGTAAATAAATATTTCTAGGATTTATTTTTTATAATAAATTTGATGTCATTACTTTGTACTATTATTTTTTCTCGGATAAGTAAACTACGATCAAATTCTTTTGTTACACTAAAATTAGCATACATATATGTGAGAATTCCTTATATAGTGCAAATTTAAGGAATAGGGAATTTTTACAAGAACATATAAATGGCATTTGGAATCAATTGGGGTTAGGAAATTTATGCCTACATTTAGTCGGTTCTATGTCGAGGCGATTAGAGGAAGTCATTACAAATGGAGGATACTATACTAAATATTAATATTTTCAAGTATTTATGTAAAAACGAATTGTATTATATGTTATATAAAGAAAGTTATTTTGAAATGTTTTTCTTTCTAAACAAAAGAACAATACTGAAATTAGAAATTAAAAATTATATTCCACAGCTTAACGTATGAAACTACTGAACATGTCTCTGGAATTACTTGTTTTTATTCAGCAGATCAAATAAACATTATTATTATTATTATAACGATAAGAAGTTTTATTTTCCACTGGAAGTGCGTCGCCAAGAACCAGCAACTCCATTTTTAATGGAGTAAAAATTTGTCAGTATGAACAAAATTTCAAAATCTCAACTAAATGTTGGATAAGTGGATAGTTATTTCTTTTCCATGTTTTACTGATTATTGTTATTGATGTTTAATAAATTTTACAATAATAATCATTTGTATTTAACAATTGTTTACTAGTTTTTTGTCTGTTCTGATTGTTGCTGTTTTTAAATATTTGTATAACTGAGATTAATTAATATTACCTACAGTATCTTCGCAAAGACTTTCAAAATTTAGTAGCTTAATATTTTAATTTAGCTTTATTCATTTTGACAAAACGTCTGTAAATTCTTTAAACAAATATAGTTTTACTGGATAAAAATTTGTTTTCTTCTCCACATAATACTTACAGGCTATCCTAATTTTTGCAAAATGCTTAATATGCATTAAATAAATCAAAATGGAGTGCCGTTTCAGAAACTAACTATAAATATTATTTCTAAGTATATATTTAACTGGAAAATAGTATAGTCACTGGCTTACTAATCATTATAACATTGGTTTTAATTATTTAAATTCTTAAAATTAGCTCCGAAATGTTTAAGCTTATAGTATTATGCTGGCTAACATAATTTGTCCATTTCATTACTGACTGAATATAAACGAATTCTTATATATTTATGAAATATTAATAAATTAATTGAAAATGACTTTATTATTTAAAACGAATAATTATAATATTAACATCAGAAAATTAATTCTAACAGGATTCTAATATAGGAAAACAACTGATTTGCTTATTTTAATTTCAAATGAGCAAACCAGAAGAGAATACTCCAGATGTTTACCCCTGCACCGGCAGGTAATGCAATAAAATGTGCTATAAGGCTCAATTTCGCTAGGTCGTAAGAGGCATTAGTGCCAAGCAAATTTTCAATCGTTCTGTTTATAGTGTCAGCGATAGTACATGCATTAAATGGGCCTACTGAGTGACGATGTGGTGACGTTGAAAGTTACCAGGCAACCTTGTCTCTTTAGTAACCTTGGCCGGTAGAGGCGCTAAAGTTTCCGAACAATGGCTGCAGACAACAAGCGACGTTTAATTACTTACTTCTTTATAGAAATTAGGTTTCATATCGGAAACGACATTTTATAATAAATTGATACGTATCTAACGATTCTAACACGACTTAAGTGATCACAGTTGATGATCACGTCTACTTTAGTACTCACTTCTCCACCGGGCGCCAACACTTGTCATGAAAGTTCCCAATTATATTGTTTACATTTATATTCATTTTAACAACCATTTCAATGCCTCGAAAGCAGAAAAATATTTTAAATGCTAAAATGAAAGAAGCACTCGTCAAATGTTACCAAATTTCTAACTAGGACAATGTTGCCGGTTGTACTTTTCACAAGGCAACATCGCCAGTGGTCTTTTAATTTGTGAACAGAGAATACATGATAATGAAATAGCAGAACTAACAGACTTAGAATATGAACAGTTATTCCGTCGTTATTCCACGATTGTAAAACTGGGTCTTATATAGAGTACATTTTCTTGCATTCTACCCGATAGTAATAGAGGAGGTACCACCGTTGTTAGGTTGCAAATCCGATTAGAATGACCCCCTATGCTTAGTTAATGGCGGCCGCTTGAAGAATGTACTGCAAACAATGACGTCACACGCACCTCGTTCAGGTTTACGCTTTATTCAAGCCACAGTATAAAGATTACACAGTAGCGCGACTCTCATGAAAATATTCAGTTCGCGCATAACATCCCGCGCAAGGTCTGAGTCACAAACTCGGGATGTAGAGCTCATTCATTCACGGCTCTGGTACCGAATGGATCTTTATAATTTTGTTAATACACATTATTTATGCCTTTTTTTTACCACGTCCACTAAACACTACAATCCGGCCCTGGTGTGTGGGCACATGTAAATTTACAATTTACAACAAAATCGCTCACACTTAAAGCAGAACAAACAGTTCGACACGCCCCTTTTATCTACTCGAGGTCAATGAAAATCCAGTAAAGAGATCAAAGTGCCGACAAGCGAGTTGCGCTACTGTATTCTGTATACTGTGATTCAAGCACTGCAGCGCTGCGGTTACCTGAACGCGGCCAATAAAACGCATCTATCGAAGCAGAAGCAGTAGTAGCTACATATTGCCGAACGCATTAATTTGTGGAACTAGATGTAACTACAAAATAAAATTGCCAACATGAACTTTCGAATCGTGATCTTTTGACTTTATGAAAGTGCTTTGAAGGCATTAAATACGTATATGTTCAATTTAGAAGTGAATATCTACCCAAAATATAGAGTTTAAGATAGACATTTTTTGCAGCACAAACCGTGAATGTGCCAAATAAAGGCCTTCTCAAACCGGCGCAATATGCGATAGCGATAACGGTAATAGTGCGGTAACGGGACCGCTGGTTGAATAAAACGAAAGAGTGGTATTAACGCGGTAAATCAGTATTAAGGCCTTCTCAAACCGGCGCGGTATGCTGTAGCGGTAGCGGTACTGCGGTACGCACTTACACAGCGGTAAATGGAAACGTTCAAACCGAGAGCGGTATACCACACACTTGCTGCGGTATTGCAACGATACATTTTTGTATCGCGGCAGACACGCGGCGACCGCGTGTATTGCGTGTATTTTTAATACTGATTTACCGCGTTAATACCACTTACCGCATACTGCGCTAGTTTGAGAAAGCCTTAAATCATTTTCCGCCCGGCTTCAAACTGAGACTGAAACACTGAGAGCCTTCTCCAATTGCAATTTATTACTATTGGTTTGTATACTTATCTCAGTACGTTTTAATTTTAATAGTTATGGACCTTATGCGCATGTCCAGGAATTTTGTAACAAAGTATCGAGTTGGTTAAAGCTGGGTATACTCTGAGGGTTAACTGGGCATTTTCGAATGAGGGGTAACATAAAGCTTCGAGTTTATATACCCTGTTTCTCGAATGCTGCGGGTATAACCGTCAACCAGGGTTGGGACGTAGAGAATGAGACGTATAAATACCCATTAATTACGCAATTATCTAAGTCGTGCAAAATGAATTAACTACTTTAAAAACTATGTTGTTTTCTACTTCTTTATTTTTAGGTTATAATTAATTATTTATTGACAATTTAATATCTATTTTGATGCTAATTGGATTAAATTGTTGTATACAAGAATGAAAAAACATGAAAAACGCAATATTTATTTGAAATACGTCAAATGAACATTCATTATGAGGTTAGAAAAGTGACATTTCGCATAAACTACTGTTGTAAGTCGGTAATTTTACTAAGTTACCTTACGGTAAATTTCCAATGTTACCGGTAAGGTAACATTCGTTTGTTACCGCTAATTTTTGAATGTTATTTCTGTATTCTGTTGCCAACATCATCTGTAATTTTTCCAAATGATTGAGTTGTTGACTTGTAAATTGCAACTTAACTTATAAAATAAGCTGTCAATAATATTTAATCTTAAGGCTTACTTTTTATTATTTAGGAAAAGCATTAAGTACTAGGTAAAAAATAAATACTTTAAACTTTGAAATGGTTTTCGTTTAGACATTTGATTATTTTTAACTATTTTAACAGTTGTTGTCAGAAACTAAATAAAGAAAAAAATGCCAAAGAGTATAGCTGTTTTTTGGCGGTGCACTATTTTGAAATTATTTCGTATATTTCGAAATGTGCATTTTTTAACGTTGAAACACTGACGTCATGTTTTGAAACAGCATACATTTCAAAACGCTGTGAAATTATTTTTTGAAATTATTTGAAGGTGGAGTGGGGGTTAAAAGTAATAAGAGCCGTTCTTTGGCGTACAAAACTGTTTTAAAACCGAATGGTGCTGTTTCAAAACTGTTTTAATTTTGACGTCATTAATGATGATCCCGCTAAAATAACTTTTTTATACCGTTTCAAAACACAATCGGTTTGCAGATTATGAGTAGCACTTAACTTGTTACTTTTAACCCCCACTCCACCTTGAAATAATTTCAAAAAATAATTTCACAGCGTTTTGAAATGTATGCAGCCGTTTCAAAACATGACGTCATTGTTTCAACGCTAAAAAATGCACATTTCGAAACATACGAAATAATTTCAAAATAGTGCACCGCTAAAAAACAGCTAAAGGCTGTTTTACATTGACAATTTATTCATGAATTAATTTATGAAGTCGCTTCATGAAGAAGTTGGACAAGTGTAATGCACCAAATTTGACGTCAAATAAATTCATGAATTTCTTCGTCAATTTATTCACGAATTACAGCAAGTTCTATTTTTCGTCAATATTTGCGTGAATTTCAGGGGTACCAACAATAGCAAACGAAGGTTATGGTATTTATTTGCGCGTGGCAGTGTTAAACCGTTTGTAAATTCTTTCACTATGTTGGTAATACCTATAAAGGGTCGGTAGAATCAAAGAAATTCATGAATTTCTGCACCAATGTAATACGAAATGCGTTCATGAATAAATTCACGAAGAAATTCATGAAGAATTTCATGAATTAATTCATGAATAAATTGTCAATGTAAAACAGCCTTAAGTTAAGTGCTACTCATAACCTGCAAACCGATTGTGTTTTGAAACGGTATAGGAAAGTTATTTTAGCGGGATCATCATTAATGACGTCAAAAATAAAACAGCTTTGAAACAGCCCCAATCGTTTTTAAAACAATTTTGTACGCCAAAAAACAGCTTATGATTTGGATTAATTTTTTAAAGATACCTATATGTTTGAAGAAGAAAACTGTAAATTTGGATCATGTCAATTGGTAATGTTACGGTAACATTACCGGTAAGGTAACATTAAAAATAAATTACCGGTAACACTAGCGAGTTATCGCAACCATCACGTTAACTTACGGTAAACGTTAAGATCATGTGATCCAATAAGCAAATTTTTGCGAGATACCGGTATGATGCGTTATGGTTACCTGCGGTTATATTAATTTAACCCCCCACTACTAAGTTCTTGTGTTACCGCTTGATTCGAGAAAATGAAAAAAGTATGTATTGGTATGGTATATTTCAGGTACGTGTAACAATTTGAAATAGTTTATTTTAAAAATTGTGTCCATAATACATAAAATCACTTAAAAATGAACTATACCATAAGCAGCGATTAAGTAAGTACATCAAAATGGAATTTAATTTTATTTTATTATAAGTTCTTTCGCGTAAAGAAAAACACTTTTAATTATACCACACATGTTATTTTCACAAATAAAATGCATTGCCTTATTAAGAAAAAAATATAGAGGTGAACGGTATCTCACTGTTCCTAACAACTAACCTCACTTTATACTCATACCGCAAGTAATACACCTCGCGACCTGTGTTACATTCGGTATGTTACTTGACGTTCAATAATGACGTCATCTGAGATTCCCTTATGATACCTTTTCTCGCAAAAATGTAGTGGTATGCTTATGAATACATACACAAAGATACCGGTATCTCGCAAAAATTTGCTTAATGAAAAATGAATGGGGCCACGTAATTTTAACCTTTATCGTAAGTTAACGTGATGATTGCGAAAACTCGCTACTAGCATAAACTACGTCGAGCAAAAATAGTGTTATAAATCGGATTATTAACCAGTTATTAACTAGTTCATTATCCGGTTAATAACACCCGGTAAATTAAATTATTTACCGGGGAGGTTATTTATTTTGAATTTGCCGCCAATAGTTTGGAGAGATTTGCAATTAACCTTCTTAAGTATAAGTTTTGGATGTGTAGGGTTATTAACAAAGAAATAGTAATTGTGATGCAATGAATTTTTATAAATTTCGATACGTATCGGTAGATAGTAGGGGCGAGAAAAATTATCGATATCATCGATAACATTTCAATAAATAACATTAAAGAGGACGCGATTCAAATGATTTCTTCATTTTGCATCGATATATCGATAAATATCGGTATTCTAAAGTTATCGATAAGCGATATCTAAAACTTGATGTCACGCATGCGCTTCCCTAATTGATACCCAATATTCGATCGTACGAAATCGTTATATCGATACAAAGGCCGTCTCGAATTTCTTTACGCATTTTACTGTATAGCCCATCTCTAATTATAAGACCATTAGCAATAGACCATTACCATTCCCTTTATTATAAGATCATAACATAACCTCTAAATTGTTATTCATAGATCTAGAAAAATTCTATTTTTTCATAAAATGAAGATTGTGACGTAACTGAATTTGGTCTTTTTTAAAAGGATAAATCAAAAGCATTACAATAAAACCAGTTTTAATTCATTTTGTTATTTACTTTATTTACCGTTTAATTAACCGGTTAAAAATCCGATAAATTAAGTAAATTATATAATTTACTGGTCAATTTACAACACTAAGCAAAAATTACCTTTAACTACATAAAAATTATATGCAGATGTAATGTAATGTAGAAAATATTTTTTATGCGTAGTTTTCCCAACCCTGCTCTTAACCAATTTCTCTCATTTTCGAACGCACTCCTGATCTAAACCTAAACAATCTGAACTTCGCGCTTTAACGTCCATGTTGTTTTTCAATTTTTGACTGTTCTTTAATGAACTTTTTCATAATTTTAAAAAATGTTTGAAGTTATGTGACGGCTGAATTGAATTGAATCAACAAGCTCAAAGAGCACCAATAAATCAACATGTAAATAAACGTGGAATTAAGGGCACTAAGTATATACACGTTTCTTTGGATGTATACAAATAAGTGCAATGTTTGGAAAATAATAAATATATAACACATATGAGGATTCCTACTTACACAAATATAGTAAAATAATTGTTTGAGTCGGCATGGATGTATTGAACGATGAGGAAGAGATTCGAGTAAATAATGGACATGAGAGCCCGATGGACGATGAAGACATTGATACACCAGAAAACAATGCTAGCCAATCAGGAGACTCTACTATTAGTGAGACAGGTAGGAAATGAATTTGAACCTCGCTGTTTATGTGTATTTAAAATCGATTACCACATTATCACAGTTGAGGTTAGAGTTATTAACAGATTAAAATTTAAAAATAATTTTTGTTTACATATAAATCCGAAGACCTAGAGTATAATAAAAATGAAAGGCAATTCCTGTAGATGTCGTCTTTGTTTTTAATTTTAAGCAGTTAATGTAACCGATGTTTAACATATGTATTTTCTCGGTGCTGTATAACATATTTTGTGCTTATGTGAATCTCTTAACATTATTCATAAAGCAAATATGAAATGCCATAAAACACAAGGCTTGTTATATGTCATTTATGTAACGTGACATGTCTGGCAATTTCAAAACAGAATTATTCTTTCACATCAATAGAATTGAATAGTTTTCAATTAATCTCTTTCATAATTGCAGGTAATGACCCATGCCACTCAAGTAAAAGGAAACTTCAAAATATCTTGGATAAAAGCATCAGCATTGATGAAGACAGTCTTGTGACACCCTTGGAGCCTATAAAAGTATCTCCAACCATTAATAACAAATCAAATACTTTAGAAATAAAACCATTGCTAGTGTCTATTTTACGAAAAGCCAGTGGCTGCGATGGTTGTGGTAAAGATTCAGAACCGTTAGAGGAAGTTAAAAAAGTTTCATTTCCAGTAGAAAAGTTTGATTTAGTAACATACAAGGAGCCTGAAATTGTGTTTCCTTTTAGTATCGGTAAGTGCTTTAATAAGATATATTTTTTTGCTTGATGTAAAGGGTAATTCTTAAATACCCTACTAAATAAAAAAAAGAAAGAGTATCAGTATTGCAGATTACTGTGTAATCAGTTAAATAAATTAAAAATTTGTATTAAAAGCATGTCTTGACAATGAGCGCGTTTAGTGAATGCAACATGTTGAGTTGCTACCATTGCTACATTCGCTAAATAATTACATTATACTATGCTGCCAGTCAGCAGCTGAAATATTTAAGAAGTGCTCTAAAACTTGATTAAAAACTGAATATTTTCTAACGTAAAATAATATTTATAATTTATAAACATGGCACAAGGTTAAGGTGATCAGATTTTAATATTGATAAGGCGGGATAAAATCGACGGTATTATGAATGAAAGTCGAAAAATAGTTAAAAAAAAACTACATTTTATTATGAAAGAAAACAAAAATCACATATTTCAAAAATGGAACATTATTTTTAACATGAGCATCTGTAAACATAAGAAAATTAGCGTTAGCCGACGCCATTGTGTCGCGCTTGTCAATGCCATTGTGTGATTAGTTTCCCGCGCATTTCGCCACGCCAATTTAAAGGAACAACTGGTTCGAGGTCAGCGAAACTACTCGGCAAAGATCAAACGTGCCGACACAGAGTGTCTCCTCTTGAATAATACCTACTCTTTGATACAACACTAAAACGTTTAAATCAGACAACCAGCGATTATTCTTGATTCATGAAAATATATAAACACAACCTAATTGAGAAGTTCTAAATCTAAGAGCTCCTCCAAAATATTCCGAGCTAAGCGAGCGCGATCTTTTTCATCTGATCTGTATTTGCCGAACGATTCAGATCTGTCAAAGTAAAATCAAATCGACTTTTCATTTCGCATTTCCGAACTCAGCTTATTTAACAAATGTCAAACTGACTGTAACACGCCGACGTTCCACCTTGTTTATGGACTTTTATGGACAACTAAATAACCAATAAAACTGTCCAAACAAGAAACAAATCAAACTTATTGCCAAATTGATTAACTGGACCGAAACTGAACTGAAAAGGTTTACTTGCTGAGAACTTCCAAAAGGGTCACCCAAAAGGTTTTATTACTTCAATTAGACATGCGCCACCCTACCCGTCTAGACACTCGCCTACAGGATTACCTGGGATTACTGCCGGCGCTAAAGGAAATACCCTACTGACCTACTCTACCTGGCCTACGTTCTGATGCGACCTTTGCAGGAACCCGCAATAAACCTTATAATGTTTATAACTCGTGATCGTCAATGCAACATCTGGTCTTACGTTGTTGTAACTCAATTCTTTTGGTGCGTCGGTGAATAATCTTGAGAGATTAAGGAACTAAGTACGTTTAAATAAAATGCGGAAGTTAGATTTAATTAATTATTTATTGAGAAAAAAAAAGGTGAAAACTCCTTGTACCAGCCACTGCGGGATCTGATACAATGAGCGCAAAAACCCTTACGTTTTAAACCAATACAGAGAAAACAAAATTACGGTTATCAGGAAGTATAGTAGAATTTGATTAAGGGATTTCACTTTCGAATATCGTAGCGACCGAACTGACTTCAATCACACAGCTGGTGGCTTGGTGCACACGCAAATAGTTGTTGGAAAACTCTGTTCCTCAATTAAATTAACAATTAATTTAAGTTCAACTTAGATTGGTCTTGGTACTAGTGTTGCCACTTCAGATCGTACTCTAAGACACGTTCCGCTCAGTTTGTCTACAGTGTACTTAAGTAATTAATTAATTAATCAGACGTTCTGGAGAAGTATGTGATACAAAATGCCGCCATCGGCGATCAATTTGCAAGATAATCAATAGCAATCGCCGCTAGTTTTTCAGGGACCCCTTTCGGAGGTGATGGAAAACCCTATCGCTAGCTAAACTAATTAATTGAGAGGTCGAATGGGTAGGATCTTTCTCAACTACGTCCAGTCGCCTTAAGAGTGTGGTACAGTGTACGCTTTTAATCACCCTACGTCGTTTTTTGTCGGCTAAACCTATCTAACTAATTTGTTGGCGCAATGGACCCAAATGACTGTTTTATCGGCACTCCGCTTTTGCGGTTTTGGCACTTTGAGTCTCTCGGCAAATCGCTTCTAATTAAACTGCAAATCTCTCGGCAAAGACCACACGTCGGTCCACACACAGGGTGTGAGAGAAACTCTGTTAAGAAGATGGCTATGAATAGGTGGTTCAAATTGCTCGGCCTCGTAATTTCACGAAATTCGTAACGAGCAATAAATTGGCCTTGATTTCTGGGGTTAGATTGTGCTGGCCCATTTCATTTCGGCGGCAGATATAACTTGCCTTAGACCAGTGATTCAAACTGGCGACTTCCCTGTGCAAGTCGAAATACAGCCGTTAGCGTGTTTCCAACTTGGCAAAGAATATCTCCAAAAGGGTAGAACTATTTTTTAAGAGTACACTGTATTTGAATTTCCCGATAGATTTGAGGGAATAGTTAATTGACTCTGGTTAATTAAATCGCAGAACTGGCCTAATAATTTATGCAACAAATGACCAACAAATGTTACTAATGTGAATGGAACTTGTTGAGGTTTAACTTCGACTCAAATGCAAATAAAAATATTTTGACTATAAATTATCCAAAGGCAATACGAATACTGAACTTTATAGATTCGTTAGCCACTGATTAATGCAAATTAAAATAATTCTTAACCAATTTATACCACCAAGTATGTGACACACTGGATTTTAACCGTAACGAAATAAAATGATTAGCTAGAAATATAAGAAAATGAGAGAATGACTGCAAGCACTAAAAGAAAACTCGCTAAGTCAAATTAAAGAATTCAACCGTTCGCTCGAAGGATTGAAACCTTTCTGTCTTTTTCGGAGCTTCTTTCCAACTAAACAATTAATCTCCTCCCTCGGACTCCGCAAGCAAATGTTGAAACAATCCCGGACCAATAATCGCTGCTTTCGCCCAAAATCACGCCTACTCCACATTTTCTGTCTCATACTCATTTTTTCTTCAAAATATTTGCAAGAAAATTATCCAGATTTTTTAAATTATTTTTCCCGTTATCCTTAGGTGAAATTAAATAGAAAAATATTTGTTTCATAAAAAAAATTCATGCATTTAAGGGTTAATTTTTTGCTGTAAACTGGCGAAAGCACATTCTGTCCAAAAAGCGGGATTTTTTAAAACTCCGCGAGACAAATTATTAAAAATTGGGTCTGTCCCCCGCCAAAAGCGGGACGTATGGTCACCTTACGCAAGATCCTACAAAAACAATTATTTCTGAAAGACTATTGGTAATACTGAATAAATTTTATTTAATAAAATACTAAGGCTGGGTTCCAGAAATGATTTAAGCGAGGAATTAATTTAAGCATAAGTTAGAATGTGACACACAGTATGCTGTACGTCATTCTAACTTAGGCTTAAATTAATTCCTCACTTAAATCGTTTCTGCAACCCGGCCTTAATAATGGTAAGTAACAACATGGCGGTAGGTACCTACATTTGAGGCATATAGCGCAACAACGGCCTGCTGACAAAATTACTATTTTATGTTTTATAGCATAAAATCCCTTACATTTCAAATAATACAGTGCACCAACAGCCCTAATGATGTTATTAATTTTTTCAGCAGATGTATTTGGAGGATTGCCTGCTGAACAGTTGGATTCTTTTTTCATTGCAGTTTTCTCACAACGCAGTTTTTTCAGTTAGGCCGGTTTTGCACTGTACGCCTCATTTGTGAATCAGAAACAGCAAATTTATCGTTTAGCGAGTCATTTGTGCTATTTATTACCACATTAAGCAAAGCGAATAAATTACTGCTTCTCAGCTGCTGCTTTCGCTAAACGCGCCCATGCCTACAAAGTATATGCAACATGACAGTATGGCAGTACAACTATGCCATACATTTTTATAGTTATTATTATTATCAACATTTTCAAATAAATCAATTTTTTTTCCAATTGAGGCGAACTTTTTGGCGGTCACTGTGTATTTGTTAGTGCAATAAAGAACATTCTGGATATCATTTTAAATATAAAAATAACACGAGCAAATTTAAACATTAGTTCGCAAAACAAACCCAAACCAACCAGTTGTAAATAATGAGAATGATTAACATCACTAAATGCAACTTTAAACAAATATTCCAGTAATTTGTTAATATTCCGTAGTTTTTTTTTTCTTTTTTTAGAAATAGGGTCTCATTAATGTATTTTCATTAACTTTGCTTTAGAATGTTTTTTATTTTATTTTGGAGACTAAAGTACATAGATAGGTACCGTTAGACCAGCAAGTAGCGAGATTTTATTTAAAATTCACCAAATTGATTTTCCAATTCTACAGATTTCCTTATTTTAAATTTAAAAAATCCCAAATCAAGGACAGAAATAGTGAAAAATTACAAACTGCAGAAAGTCGTTAAGTTAATGATTAACAAGCAACATAATTGGATATATTTTTTTCTATAAATACTGTTAATGACATTTCTGTTATTTATGAGCTTAATTTAATTTATTTGTTGATTGCGGCCAAAATACAAATAATTATTTAATGTATTGCAATATTGTTATATGTATAATAATAAAAATTGTACTAATGTTTCTTAAAAGAACTTTTTGTATTTTAATTTTGAATGTTTTGAATTTTTAGATAGGCAATTAAGCGCACAAGAAATACTTTTGATATATCAGCAATCTTGCAAAAAGACTAACACCATTGAATTAGACTTGATTAAGAGCCAAATAAGTGTAAGTATTTTTTTCTTTTCGTTTTTGTTATATGATTTAATTTAATTGATTAAATATAATGATATCTTTTAGGAAATTAAAAATAATATGAATAGATCTGCTGCATTAAAATTATACAATATCAGTATTTCACCAGAAGTATTGGAAACGTTAGAAGACTTATTTAAAGTAGCAAATTTTTTTACAATCTCTATTATAGACTGCAAATTCACTCCGGCACTCATAGCAGATTTTCTCAATATGTTGGAATATTATGAATGTACAACTGAATTAATAATATCTTTAGATCTTGATGACTTAGATGCTTGGAAATCATTCTCAAATATGGCAGCTTCGAATATGGTAATTCAGGCGATTACATTTAAAAACATGACCATAAGCGATGCAAATATGAGAACATTTATGGCAGCTGTCACGGAGAACACTACAGTACATATACTCAAATTTGATAGCTGCACATTGGTCAAGTTACCAAATTTTCATTTGAGTAAGTTTGATAGTTTAAATTAATAATTTTAAATTGCATTTTCATTTTTTAAGTTGAAAGTTTAGAAAGTAATTTTACAATCCAGGAGCTCTATTTACCACAAACGGGTTTATACGCAAAAGAGGCTGATTGTATAAGCAAACTTATAACCAGAAATACTTTTCTTAAAGTGTTAGATATTAGTAACAATATAATAGGAGATCGAGGACTTGAACAGTTAGCTAAAGGATTATGTAAAGTAACAATATGTGGACTGTCGGTCCTTATTTTGTTTAATAACCAGTTGACTGAAAAGTGCGGGAAAACTTTGAGCAACATAATCGTGAGTGTAATTGTTTTTAGCATAAGTGATCTTTAATATTACATCTTTATTTTATGTGACAGGCGTGCTGCAAAACTTTGCGTTCCTTAAATATTGGTTTTAATAAACTAACTGATGCAGTAATAAAGGACATAAAGGAAAGTTTGAAGACATCGGAAACCCTGGAAGGTTTAGGACTTCAATCAACTGTACTTACATGTATTGGGGCTGGTGATTTGGCAGAAGCCATCGAAATAAATAATTCACTGGAGGTTTGTTTTTTATTACTATACACAACCTAGCACAATGATCAAGTATAATTGAAATGGAGGACTTTACTCATCGTTGAAATAGAATATTTTTTTTAAAACAGTAGCAAAATATAGACCAAAAGAATCTGACGGGTGAAAAATTTTTAAAACTCATCGCTAAATAACGGAGAAAGTTTGGAGGTTTTAACCAGGAACGACTCACTTGTAACGTCACCTCTTTGCAAGTCGAGCATTTCCGTAAAGTAACATTCATTAATTTGGTCATTTTTTAAGATATTAGAAAAATTCTTTCACAGTTATACATCAGTTTGCTTTAACTTTCTTTTCTTTAAAAAATAAAATTAAAATACATAGTAAACTTCTCCATTGAAATAAAGTAGCGCTCGGTTATAAGTTACTTATAACTTATCATAATCTCCAAGGGACGTGAAAATTTATCTGTTATAACCGGCCGGTTTTAAACCCCTGTGTATGAGTCTTTTTTATTATGTATGTAGCTAAAAAAAAATGCTTTAAATAAAAATTAAATGTTTATTCTTCAACATTTGTTCTCTATAAGTGAGTGTTCAATATAAGTCGAAGCTGTTATAACCGAGCACTACTGTGTATAAATATCTTAACATGTGTTATTTAAAGTTATTACTTATTGTTGTAGAAATTAAATCTTAAAGGAAACAAGGCGATTTATGTTGAAGGTTTAGAAAAACTTAGCAAAGCGTTAATAAATTCTAAAATTACTAAGTTTGATTTAGATGAAACAAATCGATCTTGTAATGTGAGTATGCCCAAGTACTCACAAGTTTTGTTTTCTAATAGAAATTATTTTTAGGATCGCGATGGCTACAGTGAATTGGTAACCAAAATAAAAGGAATTTGTACTGTCAATAAAAGTAGAGCAGAACAAAGCTTGCTTAAAGAAATGTCTGTGTCACAGAAAATGTCCCGGAAAATATCTCTCAATTGTGAACCTTACTACAGTACTCCTTCTTCTTCACCAAGTATGTGTAGTGGTCCTTCGTCTCGTACCAGAAGCCGATTCCAAGTATCCAAAGTGCCCGATTCTTGTCCAAATAAACCGGGTAAAAGTTCCCGATTTAAAGTTGTATCAGTTTCAAACCCCTCAACATCATGCTATGGTAGTGCTGACAATATACTAAGCATAACTACTGTTGACGAAGGATATGAAATACAACAGTTCCAAAACATTCGGAGTAGTGTTTCGTCTCTCGACAGTGTTGATTCACTTACTCTACCTAGTACAGATATTTCGTATTCACCATCACCAGTTTGCGATAGCGAATAGTTTTTTTTTTATTTACGTACTGATTTTGTAATTTCTGTGTTGTTTTTTTTTTTGTAGTTCTGTGATAAAACATGTTCTAACTGTATAAGAATGTTTTCACAGTTTTGCTTGATTACATTTTTATTTTACATGACCATAACTCAGTGACAAAGAGCTGTGGCAAATATGTTCACAATCGTTATGATGGTTCTCAGCAATTTTTTGCAAAATTAAGCTATATGGTGCTATTTCCATTTACAAACAAAATTATATATGACTGTCAACAAAATTATATACAATTTCATTGTATTTTTTTAAGTTGTAAGTAAAAAAATCTGAATTTAAGCACTGCCAGTATTTGTAAAATAATCGATTTTGTGTAATAATTTTTATCGAAACATGTATAAAATTCATGAGATGTTTGCCTACTTCTACTTAATTGGTGTCTTTGATGAAAGCTGACATAATACCTTTGTTAAATCTAATTTCTGTGATACTGGTTTTTCTTTTTCCATTCTTTCAAGAATGGAACAGAATTTTCAAATTCAAGTACATCAATTAAAACTTTTCAATAGTTATTTCTTCGTCACCACTTGATGCTGAAGAAATAATTCTAAAAGCGTGTTTAATTAAAAATATTACAACAGAGTCTTCATTGGTCTAAATTCTTAAATAAATTTGCTTCATTGTCCTTAGATATTTTGATCTATAAAAGTGCTTCATTTAAAACATCTCAGTCTGTTTCTGTAAATAATCATTGATATTATTGAGTGTACCTAGCATCTAAACTTTGTTCAAATCTAAAAGATTGTTGTCATTGCTTTTGTCCTGATCTTGTGCTTCTCTGGTCAGTGATGAGATGGGTATAAATTCAGTAGCGTCGGAATACATTATTTTAGCAAACCTTTGATGCACTATGAAAAAGAATGTTGTCTTTGTATTAGTTCCACACGTCTTCTGAATTTTCACCACTCAGGTGGTTTTAATGGTTTAATTTTTGTATGCAAAACATCGAATAGCAATCATATGTCATAGCATAGCATAGTTGAGTATTCCATGTGAAAAGTTTGTTGTTTTTATATATTTTATTACCAATTAGTTTTTAAGTAGTTCAAATTGTTTTTTTTTCTTGGACACAGTATTAAATTATTTTATGCTGTGTTAACAATAAGTTATGTAATTTGTTGTTGGTGTTTATTTTACACTTGCGCTTATTTTGTTACGATGGCGTGTGAAAGACGAAAGCAATCTTTTAATTTTTTTAATGGCAGCAGGGATGCACAAGTGCAAATAAATAATTTAATTAAGAGATTGTTATGTTCGTATTTTGTTAGATTGTTTTTTTTTTATTTAATATTAGTTAAATCAACATTTCACCTCATAACTAACTATTTTGATTCCTTGAGAAATTTAAATCGGAGCTGTAATTTTGAAACCATTTATTGCCAAATTTTTATAAAAAAAAAAAAAAAAATAGGACATAACGCAGCTTTGATTTGATTTTATATTTCTGTATTAAAATGCCCATACTCCGAAGGTATAAAACAATATGGAATACATAGAAGTCTAACCTGTAAATTAAATATATTTTTATATCAACAATTAAACATTTCGAATAGTTCGATATAGAAATGTATATATACTTTTAGAAACTTTTTGGTACAAATTTTAGCAAGTGATAGTTGTACATAACTATGTTAAGTTTATATATGTACTGTGTGATTCAGATTTGAGTGATAAAAATCTTTGTTATAAGTTAAACATTGTACTACTTTAATAAAACTAAGTCAAATATTTAGTACATAAAAATTAAAAATATTCTGATTTGCACAGTATGTGTATGTAGTATAAAGTTCCACTTACAAAAACTGTAGTTAAATTTTTGCATAAACTTGGGAGCATATATGATTAAAAAAGATTGCAAAGTGTACCATTGCTATTACTATTCATAACAAATTTAGTAAAATCCGTGTTTTATAAGTTTCTTTTATAGTTTTAGACAATTTTCAGTGTTGCTTTGGTGAACATACTAAATTTTTGATGAAACATATATGATATGCTCCCATAATTCAACATATGTACACATGCTCCCATAATTCAATAAATGTACACATGCACCACCTTTCTGTTATCGTCAAAATAAGTTTAAGTAATATGTGTATGTGATAAATTGCATGTGATATGTATGATATCTCATAAGAGTATTTTAGATTCTAAAATATTTATAAAATTTTATCTTTACGTTCACTAAAATTTAAAAACATACTTTTCAAATCATTAATAAAGATATTTAGTCTGTCTTTTTTATTTTTATTGTCGTTGCTGAGGAAATTTGTAAGGGAGTCAAATCAATAAATAACAGCTACTGATAAATAGGCAAAATTATTTTAATAGAAAAATTACATAATTCTTTCATACCAATTTAAATAGTCTCATGACATAAAAATGCAATTAATTCTTAACTGTGGTATCTCATCACACGTAAAGTGCCAAAAGCAAATAAACATCACACTTATAGCTTCAATGTTAATAACACAAGCGGAGGCTACTTCGTATTGATTGAACTAAATTTTTTTTTTCATTAACGTTAATATAACTAGCTCGTTCAACACATGCAACCTCCCTCCGAGTCATTTTGATCGCTTTGTAGTTGTGGTTGAGTTTGTAGATCCACAGCTGGATATAAGTTAAGAAAAATATCCAGAATTATGAAATTTTACAAGAAAGGCAAATAAAGCAACTTTATTCATGCAACCAGATATGAAACTACAGTAAACATTTTTAAATATTTAAATGCAAAGCAAAGTTCTGCATGAAAAAAATACCTTTATGAACTTATACCCTAAATTGCAAACATACAATATATTATATATATGTATTTCAATAAAAACGTTGTAGAAGACTTTCATGAAAAAGTTTAAATTAAAAAAAAATTGATATTAGTATTTAGTAAAACGTAGTATCCTAATAGAAATGAAAAGAAAAAACAAAAATGGCATAAAATATTTATTAAATAATAAACAAAATTAGTGTTAACGTAACAAAATTGCTCTTACATATGCATATGTGTTTCAATGGCGAAAATACACATACATTTCTTTAAATGTACAACCATCTAAGTACCAAACACATTATAAAAACAAATATTTGGATAAGTTGAGTTAAAAAAGTAAATCGTAACTTTCAGAAAAAACAAGGAATTTGAAGCTTTTAGTTTAACATTTATAATATTTTAGACAACGTTAATATGATGAAATTAGTACCTAGTTTAAAAATACTATTAAAAATCACTTTAGAAATGTATTACTTTCTTAAGTACAACAATTTATATGTGGCAGCCAGAATTATACGAAACTTAAACAGAATGAATGCATGAGATATCAACATGAGGCCATGCAATTTGAATAATATAAATCGAAATGGTTTTTTTCTACATGCATGTTTAAGCTTCTTAAAACAGGATGTCCATTATTAAATGTTAACATGTTCTTATGAAACTTATTTATTGCAGAAAAATAGCATCATTTTTAAGCAATAAATATTTTTACGTCAAATTTTATTAAATAAGTGTGTAATACAGGTGTTGTTTGATTTCTACTCAATTTTTGTAAATAAAATTATCATTGAGGCTTCATAAATAATTTTCTCTTCAACTAAAATATATGTACAGAATAAATTATCTCTATTAAATAATTTCAAATGCATAACTAGCAGATCACTCCAAGTTTCTTATGTAACTGTAAATAACATTTACTAAAATAATAAATATAATAGACACCCTGTATTGTTGTAAAAAGACACACTGTATGTAATGCATTGCACGTAATTTTAAAACTAATTCTATTTGAAAAAGTGAGAGTAAAAAACTTGGAATTATCTACAAATGTATAAAACTTTTATCGTACACTAGTTTTAATATATCAGGCATCCAAAATCTTACTAGCATGCACATCCTCCGTCTGGATCTTTTGTTTCATTGGGAGTGTCTTTTAATACAACTTCTTGCACTAAAATATAATTGAGGAAAATAATAAATAAGAAAATGGCTTAAATTATAAAAAAACAAGACCAAATAAAAATTACTGAAAACAAGAACATCTTTTAATCACCAACTTTGAATTTCGAAGGTAAATGTTGCTAAATAAATGGTTACTTCAAGTTTAAATACTGATTTATGTTTAAGCATGCTACGGTACGTGCAAGTTTTGTGATAGTCATGCATATAAAAACTAAAAAAATAAAGGATACTATCTTCAGGAGGTTTATTCTCTGTAGAATCCATACCAGGAAGAGCAGCAGCTACACGTCTAAATAACTAAAAAAAAGAATTTATGTAAAACTGTATTCAAACATTGATGTCAAATTATCACACCTGCTTAACATTATAGCCAGCCTTAGCGCTAGTCTCAATGAACATAACATTCAATTCCTTTGCTTTTCTCTCCCCTTCCTCTGTGCTAACCTGTCTCTTATCAGAAAGATCAGTTTTGTTACCAACAAGCATAATAATCACATCTGTGCCTCGTTCTGTACGTACATCATCTATCCACTTAGAAGTTTGATGGAAAGAATTAGCATCTGAAATGATTACACACACTCTTAGACGATTCAAATTTCAAGCACAGGCAACAAACTTACTAGTAATATCATAAACGACAACAGCCACCGTCGAATCTCGAATGTAAGAGGGAATGAGAGACCTAAATCGTTCTTGTCCAGCTGTATCCCAAAGTTGTAATCGAACTGTTCGGTCTTCAAGGTACATTGTTTTAGACAAGAAGTCAATTCCTATAGTTGCCTGTTTACAAATTTTAAAATTAAAGAAGTTAAAAAAAAACTGCTTGAGAATTAAATTTCAAGTAGAATAGCAATTTTAAGTCATCAAACTGTCAATCTTGACGTAGATATTTGCTACCATAGTTGCTTCTATTAAAATATTGTTTTTTTTTTTTAATAATCTTTATTGTTAAGTATTGTATATGTAACGATACATGTGTAATTGTTTACAGCATATAAATGACTAAAACTGAAGGTACGTACCTGATAAGTGTTATCAAAGCTGTCATACATAAATCTTGTAATTAAAGAAGTTTTGCCCACTGCAAAAAAAAGCGAAATTAAAATATTGTAAATTAATTTATTGGGGTTACCAATGTCAAAGCCAATGTAGTTGACATTAGTTGTATTTCTCTCAAGCTCTAAACTGACTAAACTGAATGCAATAAATCTAATGTACAGAATACATAAGGTTCATTACGGTCAGTTCTAAGTGATCAGGTCAGCTTAGAGCTTGTTGGTCAGTTGAAAGAAATATGACTATTTACTACAGCATCCAAGTCAATATAATTTTATGCAGAAATAAGGTAAATGGACAAAGTAAAGCTTGTTGCAGCAATTAAAACTATAAATAGTGAAAACTTATTTTATCAATTATTGATCCTATGACTACGCCTGCTATAAAATAGCACAGAAAGAGGGTTTACACCTCAAAGCTGTCACAATAAAAGTAATGATTACTTACCGCTTTGCTCTCCTAAGAAAACTAGTTTGAATTTCCGCAAGGGATTGCCAAAGTCTCCCGAAGTAGACATAATTAAACAAAATAATAATAAGTTATTATTAAACCCTGCAATATCTTGTAAGTTCACGCTAAAATATCACAGGAAAATGCACGTACAAACAGAAAGTGACAGAAGACGCCACGGCAGCGATGACAACTACACATGCGCAATTGCCAAATGGAAAGGGTTAATTTCCAAAAGGATGAGATCGTACCAACGAGGAAAGAACAAAACAGGAGGGAAGGGCAGTCGGAGAATGTAATTCCATTAGCCGAAAGTTACCACTTTGCGGTAGATCACTTTCTACAATTTGGCTGTTTGTTTACATCCGTAGTGGAAAAATAATTGCCAGATTTCGTGTTTGTATCTGAGCGTAGTACGAATCTATAATGATTTTCAAGCGAACTACCGGTTTTAATATTGGTTATGCCCTTGGTTATAGCTGCGTTCCGCTAAAGATAGCACTTACATTTCGCTATCGTTACGTATAGACATAACCTAAAACAACAACGCTACAGCTAGCGCTAGCGACGTACCTTTTTTTAAAGAACGATTTAAAATTCGGCGGCCTCTAGGTTTATTGCTCTCCCTTAGCAGAAGTTTTGTTTCGGCTTGAACACATATGACGTCACGCTACGTGGCGCACACGAAGCGCTACGTAACTTTTTGCCAGGCTGAACCCAGGCATTGACGATGGTTAATAAAAATTGAGTAATGAAATTCATTTCTGAACTGAAGTTACGATGCAAAATGGATTTTAACAGTGTGTTAATATTAATGGTAAGTGAACAGTTTTTATTTGAAATATAACATATTGTTGAGGTTTTATATAAATAACAGCGATACTATTAATGAAATAATATCATGTCTTAAGGCCCGTTTTCACGCTCATTCAATTTGCCCAAATGTTCTTGTACATGCAAATTTGAACAAAAGAGTCGTTGAATGAAAACGTATTTTTTTTGCTTGCACAAGCCAGAAAGTTTGGCAGACTGCATGCAAATTTTTATGCGCAAATGCTTGCACAAATCCATTTGCACAAATTGTTTGAGTGTGAAAACGGACCATTAAGGTCCATTTTCTTTGCGCAAATTGCTTGAGTGTGAAAACGGACCATTATGTTACAAGAACAATCAATAGTTGTCTTTTATTTGCAACGGAGATCAGTTCACTTTTACCCAAGATCACATAGATATTCATTACGATTCTATATTTTATTTGTCGAAGTGATCTAATCCAAAGCGACCAAGATCACCTCCCCCCTAGGGATGCACCAAATGGCGTTTACGAAAAATTGATCGGAGCGGATAAACTGCGTTCGTAAATGTGAGCGGAGCACAACCGATCATCAACTCGATCAGTGATCTGGTGACTCTGCTGTTTAAATAGAATCACTCAGATCACTGATTGAGGTTAGTAAACTATAATTGAATCGGTCAATGCAGAATAAGTATAGGTATGTCCATAGTGAATATTATGGACATTATGCCCTTTCTGCATTGATCGATTCAATTATTAGTGAGCAATAAAACCTAATATAACCTCAGATAAGGAATAAATACTACTAACCGCCAACAAACTTGTTCGGAAATTGATTGATCTGATTAGTAATCACAATTTACTCTGTCACGTGACAGGGATATTCTGATCACTAATCTGGATCAATTTTTCGCAAACGTCAAAAATGAAAAAAAAAATCGATTTTTCGAATCGACTCTGTATCGACCGTGCAGAATCGATTTGACTAGCAGTGTTTTCGATTCACTTGCACGGGTTGCACTCAATGTATTTGCATCTTTTTTTAACCTTATGTAATAACACGAGATGAAGATACTCTAAGTGCGCACTAGTGCGGTCAATCGAAAACGCTATCTGATACTTGTTAAAAAATATCGATATTAGAAAAGATCGATTTAAAATATAATAATAATAATAATCATAATGCATGAAAATTTAGAATAATATTTAATATGTAAGTACATAATAAGTGCCGACTGATTTTTTAAATTTTTTATCAACTCTTGCCATGAAATCTGTCTTAGCTTTCATGTCTTAGCTTAAGTGAAAAGTACATCATTGCACTCTTTTATGCTGTTTTACGGTAAAGCTACGACATGCCGTCCAAATTCCATAGCGAGAGTTGATAAAAAATTTAAAAAATCACCCGATAGAACAGTGGTTCCCAACCTTTTTTTAATCGAGACCCTTTTAGATTTTTTAAAAATGTTCGCGGTCCGGCTTCTCATTTGCGATATTTGATAGTATGCATATGTATTAAATGAAATGAAATTTTTGCTTTTAAAACCGATGGCGACCCACTAGAAAACCCAAGGCGATCCCCTTTTGGGTCGCGACCCACCGGGAACCACTGCGATAGAAGAATCGATTTAAATCCCTATTCCCCAACAATGCTTACTATTAAAATGAATCTGAGACTTTGAAGTAGATACTACAGTAGATGCTTCTACAGCGAAGTAAAAACTTCTATGTGCTTTTGTACTCTAGTATCTACTAGACGTCATAGTAAATACTACGTTACTGTAGTAGGTACTTCACTTTCGAAGTAGGTGCTTGAAGTATTAGCATGTACTTCGTTTTAAGCATACCACCCATTATTTCTCGTACGTAAAGAAACTTAAATGATTTAATAGTATGGGCAATGTCCATGTTTTTTGTATCTAGCAGTTTTAATTTTTTAGTCATGAATAAGTGAAATTTCTGCGATTGCGCGCAGTTCATTTTTTATATTTTTGTTAAAATTCCGGTTTTTTCGAATTATTTTATTTATTGTGTTTCTAAGAACCACATTTCTATGACTTTATCACTCATTTCCGATGATCGCAAATATAAGGCGCACAAACATTTGTTACTTACCAAGCATTTTTAGTTACTTTTAAAAATTATTTTATTTAATTAATACTCATGCGGAGTCTCGTAGTTAATTAATTATAGCCCAATATATAGATGGTCTTTTGTAGGAAAGATGTTATTTACGTTATTTGTCATACAAGTACTATTCTTGCCTTAGTCCAAGGTACTATTCTCATTATTTACAATACCTATAGGTATAATTTTTTACATTAAAGTTACATTTCTTTGTTAATCAATTGTTCAATTATTTCAATTTGGGTAAACATTTCCCAATGAAATTTTATTGCATTTGCAAAGTTTTTTGTTTATGTATATTGCAATTTTTCTATTGACATGTTAAGTTACACTTATTCCAGCAAATGTTTTACATGAGTTCGAATATGCTGTAAAATGAAGGAGATATTGAGGTAGGTCTCTATGTTTATATTGGCTTATTTGCATATTCTATGACGGGAATAATAAAACAAAATAACCTATTTTCCTACAAATAAACTTCTGTAAAGGATTGAATTAAATTAATTGAGAGACTCCGCATGAGTATTAATCAATAAAACTATTTTTAAATATAACTAAAAATACCTGGTATCAAAATGTTTGCACGCCTTATATTTTATGGCCGTTTTACACTATGACATTTTTAATCTAAAATTTGATACAAAGTGAGTGAGAAGTGCCAATTCAACCAATCAGAATTCACTGTGGTAGCTTATCTCTCTCACTTTGTACGAAAAAATGTTATAATGTAAAACAGCCTTTAGACTAGCGGAAATGAGTGACAAAAAAGTTAAAAATAATTTTTAGCAGGATACAAGGAGCAAACAGTTTTCGTATATGCCAAACAAAAAAAAAATTACATTCGAAAAACCGAAATTTTATACAAACATAATTATAAGAAATCAAATATACGCGTCCGCACTAATTTCGCTCAATATACAGCGTGTAATCGAATAAGTTTTACATATTAATACTGTAAGTTCTTCATCACATAAGGAATTGATTCTGCAAATATCAGTGTTCTTGTTCGAAAATAAAAAAAACTGACCTACCACAAGAGCGCATCACCTTTTGTTTGAAAACCTCTGCTCGTTCGTCAGTGCGTCTGCAATTTTTATAGACGCATCGTAAAACGATAAATTCCGCAAATGTCACGATCACTGGGTTAGTGTCGCCCGCAATACAATTTGAAACGGAACATCTGTTTCATTAAATAATCCACAATAATTACATCGTCATATTTCACACTTTGTAAACAAATAACACACTATGTGATATAATTTGTTAATTTCCTATGTTAAAATAATGAATGTAAGTTATAAGTACATTGATAAGAAACAAATTGGTGATAGGAGAATTTTGCAGATGCGAACATTTTTTTCGGTTCCGTCAAATAAATAAATGCATTGACTGCACTAAATAAAAATGTGTAGTTTAACGCTTTCCCTAAGTTTTGAGAACATTCTTAAATCATTTACGGTAATAAAGTAATTAGGTGCGATTTTATCGCTCGAGTTTAACAGTACGATCGTTTATTGTTTAATTCACGTATAAATTACTATTTACTTTCAGAATATTAAATGATAAAGAACGTCTAATAATAGTTAAAAAGGCAAATTTCAACACAACACTTGTAACTATCGTAATCAGCTGACACTGTGAATAGGCGTAGACGCAGTACCTCCGCGATCTTTCGGAATTTTTTTTGCTTAGCCTGAACGTAATAAAGAATCATAAATTATGGGATGATAAGTTCGGCGCTTTTTGTTCCAATAATACTTTTAGAATGTTACCTTTATTGAATTAATTGTTACCTATTTTTTTACTTACTGTTAGATAGGATTCATAATTACCCTTTTATTTTTAATTAAAGAAATAAAATTTTTATGCAAAAATAATTTTGTGAAAAATCTGCATATCTATTACTTAAATAGTAATTTAAAAAACAGCTGGGAATCTCCGTATTCTTTCGTACGAAAGTAATAAATGTCCTGCCTCAACGTTTATTGTAACGCATCTGCGGGTTTACTGCTCTATGATTTATTGCGTATAATAGTAAATTTCGCTCAGCCGTTCGGGGCTTTAAATCAAAGCCAGCGGTTCTCAAACGTTTTTTGTAAAAACTAAACATATATTTTTCCGGAGTTATTATTGAATTTTTTTTCAAACGTATGTCGTAACTTCGCTTCTTTTCTTTTGTATTAGTTGTGGTTACAATATGTGAAACTTATTAGATTACACGCTGTATATACATACTTCTTGATTAAAAAATTTAAGTTACTAGGTAAAAGACATTCGACAGGATATTAGAGTGGACCCTGCAATACTATTAATTCATTTCACAATTTTTTAAGTACTAAAATTAATGGTTTTGTCTGAGCGTTAAATTCAAACTTAACCCGACTGACAAATGGCTGCTGGGCGACCTTGAGGCTTCACTCCTGCGCTGAGAACGTGTTTAACAGTTAGGTATCTATCATAATCTATGTAAACTCTGTTCACAAATAAAAGACCATTGGCGATGTTGCCTTGTGAAAAGTATAACCGGCAACAGTCTCCTAGTTAGAAATTTGGCATTTAAAATATTGAAAATATTTTTCTGCTTTCGAGGCATTGAAATGGCTCGTTAAAATGAATATAAATGTAAACAATATAATAATAAAATTTGACAAATTACTTTGACATGGAACTTCAAATACCTTGCCAATCTTGCTATTTTGATAAAGTCTTATAGGGGACTTATGTTTTATACCAACATAATGCAGCAGGTGGTGGTTTTTTAATTTGTGAACAACGTATAGCTAATACATTAAGATCTCTGTAATACAATAACAACTCTAACTTTGCGCAGCTAGGATATTTAAATCGCATCAAATTGTTTTTATAAAAAAGAAAAATAGTTTTTGCTAAGGTTATTATCAAGGATACGATTTGGGCCCACTTGCTAGCCACGCACTTCTCTTGACTGTACTCGGCTGTTCCCCGCCTTGTCTATTACAGCATCGCAATTGACGATCGTATTTTACGGCTATATTTAAGTAATTTCTCGTTATCAGTCGGTGAATATATATATATATAAATATAAACTTTTCAAGTTTACATAATAAATTATCGTTGTATCTGTTGCTAAATGTAACACGCGCGTAGTCCTTCTAATGCCAGCGACGATTTCTTGCATAATGCGTTTTACGAATGCTCCCTGCACTCAATCTTCCCACTGTTCAATCTATTTGAAGACCTGTGTGTACACTCTGAATAGCAAGTTTTCGTATTTTGTCCGCAAGAAGTGGTCCGAATTATGATCTTTGGTTATTACTAATTTTTGGACTACAGTTACGTAACAAATTTTCGCTTATTTTCTTGTGTATTGTTCAGAAACAGTACCACAGTGTCAATAAACAACTCAACTTTAGTAACAGTAACTGTATAGTGAAATGTATTATAATTTGCTTATGCTATTTACTAGAGCTGGCAACGGTTAACCGATTTTGGACATTCGCGGTGTACAGCATGTCACTCGTGCAAATAGAGTTGCATAACTTGAATGTGAATTTAAGTGAACCTTTTTTCATGCAACTCTATTTGCATGAGTAACATGCTGTACACCGCGAATATCCAAAATATCAAAAATCGGTTAACCGTTGCCAGCTCTACTATTTACCATTTTACAACAAATTTTATAATAAAAAAACTCATATATGATAAAACAAAATTTATATACAAAATGTAGAGAATATATAAATTTAAAATATTAAGGGTAATTATTTATTTAACTAATAAACACAAGATAAATAATAATAATATACATATTTGAGATTCAGTATTTGCTGTGACGATTTCGAAGCATCTATAATAATCGCTTTGTGAAAATTATATATAAGGTACTAAAGAAAATTATGTATTAAATTTTTTTGTTATAGTATAACATGCATGTGCGGTACATTTAAATATTTAATTATATACACAACAAAGGATGAGGTCAGATCATATCACGAACACATTCTGTATCTAATTCTTGAATGAGGCAACGCATGAAAGCCATTTCTTTGCGTGCATTATCGAACATTGTGCGAGGATCTGTAGCAGTACAACGTAGACAGTTAGGGGCAAAAACCATAGCTAAATTAGAAGCGTCCATTTTGGTATATTGAACAACTTCTGGTTTGTTAAATGTCTGAAGAAAGCGCACTAAATAACAAAGAACTAACCGGTGCAGAGTTGGTAACCGTAGCACCAAATCACATGCACGACGAGGTGTCATTGGTTCTGCTATACACTCAGGATACAAAGAGTCAGGTATTAAGGGTTCATACAGTTCCCTTAACCATAATTTCAGTAAATTTGCTGGAACATGTGCATCACTTGGTTCACTTAATTCCCATTTGTCCATTTGAGTTTTCAGGCGAGCTACTTCATCTACATCTGCTGATACCCTAAATATTCCTTCTGTAGTCAATCCTTGAAGTCGTAGAACTTGTTGGGAGAGTTCTACCTGAGGCCATGGTAATTTTCTTGATGGCCAACGAGCAGCTTGCAATTGCATTACCTCTCTTAAAGTATTTCCAAATAAACTAGCTTGAAATATTTGTGTTCTCGCAGATTCTATATCATCTGGAAGAGGGCGACGAGCTGTTTTTTTACCACCTGTACCTATTCGTTCTAATCTTTGACATGCCACTGTCGCATAATGATTTACCTAAAAATTAAACTTCGATTTATTTTTCTTGCATTTTCAATAAACAAATGATAAAAGCTACTAATCCATTTATGAGGAATCAGAAGTAATAAATACTTATGTATGTATATATTGAAATTATGTTGATTCTATTTACTACAGTCAATCCTCAAATCTTTAAAATTATTAATTTTGCTCCATCTTCTTTTTATTTGAATTTTGTAGTTTTGTAATCATATACTTTAGAAATATCCACCATGCATTACAATATAAAATCACAGATGCAGTTTGCTTTAAAAAATTCATATAATTTAGAAATATCAACCATGCATTACACTATATAAAATCACAAATGTAGTTTGCTTTAAAAAATTCATATACTTTAGAAATATCCACCATGCATTACAATATAAAACCACAAATGTAGTTTGCTTTAAAAAATTCATTAATTAAATTCACAGTTTTTTAAATATTTATCATTGGTCAAATTATAGCATTAATATACCTACTCTAAATAGAGAGAGAATAATTTTCTTAACAAAACGTGATATTTAATTCTCCACATACTGATTCTTCTCTAACCTATTGTCAATATTCTATAAAGTAATCTTTAATGAAAATAATATTAAGTTTAATCGTTTCATCGAGTGTTTAGGACTATTCAAACAGTAAGAGCCAAGCCCGCTGCTAGAGTGTCAAGCGCACTTGTGTAAAACATATTTGGGCGCTCTTGAATAATGTCTGAAAATTCTGAACAAATGAACAAAAGCTAATTCTGCTGAAATAAAGTTTACAAACAAGGTGCTTTTGAATAATTATTTTTACTGTTTTAGTCTCAAAAACATTCATTTTTAGTTATATCTATTTAAATAATTACAGACAATTTGGTGCCCCTTTACTGTGCATTACACAATCTGCACAACGGGCAACAGTGGGCCTAGTAAGAGCTATATGTAATGAAAAGGTAATTGCACCCCTAAATTTGTATGATATTCATAAACAAGATTGAGACTTAAGTTAGTTGATTTCATTCTATATCTTTTGCAGAAAATAATTCCAATTTTACTTTTTGCAAGTAGTTGTGAGCAGTCTCTTATATTTGTTAGTTAGTTTTTAGTTCTAATTCAATGTTAAAAAAGTATGGTCAATTTCCGCCATTTAACTGAGTTTGTAGCCCTTATAATTTACATGATTACTGAAATTGAAACAGCTTTCATAAAACAAACAAAAAAAGAAATTATTCACCTGCACATGAATAGGCCAACGATTAACTTCTGGGAAGACTCTTGAAAAAGTAGGATCTCTGTGTCTATTAAGGTAACCAAGTAAAGCAGGCTGAAATTCAGGACTAGGCGGAACAAAGGCAAGTGCAATGGTAAGAAGTTCCCATCCTCGAACTAGTGATTTTCTGCAGGGGTTTTCAGTAGTCTGTCGACATAGTTGTACATAAAGTTCATCTCTAAGAAGTGGTTTAGCATGAGCAGCATTAAGAATATCTAGTAGAAGTGAGTTATGAAAAGTTCCAGAGCGTGCTTTACGATCACCCATATACATTTGTACTTGTCTAAACATTTCCAGTGCTTGCCTAGCTACCGGTTTACTAGATGCTAAAAGAGGCCTTGATAAGCCGCGGGATGACCAACTTAATAAGTCACGTATGCTCGCTTTCCTTCTAAACAATCCCCTTCCTCCCAAATTAAGATTATCGGCAGCAAATTTTTCCATATCTGCTTCCCTTTCTGGTTGTAAGGGAGGTTCGGCAAGTGGTTTAAGAGGTGGTGCTGGTACATGTTCTCTTGGTAGTTCAGTAGCCGCAGATGGTAAATTAAGATACTCCGGGTGACGCATGTGATGGGGTAAATAACTTCCTTCAGATTGATCTGAATCTTCATTATCAGGTTCATGTCCAGTTAGTGATTCACTTCCACTGTCAGAATGTTCACTGTCCGAGTCACGGCTGTTATTAAGTAGAAAATGTTCCAGTGGTAACAAATGAGTATCATGCCAGTTTGAATATAATGGAGCTTCAGGTCCTCGTTGACTAAAACTACTACTCCGACATAAATCACTGGATTTTCTTCGTAATTGTGGTGTACTAGCCGATAAACTTAGAACTTGGCCTCGACCTACGGGCTCTCCTGTCTGTGTACCTTGATGACTAGTAGTTGCAGGTGTGCAGTCAGTGTTATGCTTTAAAGTTTGTAATTTTGCCAAGGGGATGATATCGCAGTTGTTAGGCTTATGCCAAACAGTACGCCGAGAACTTGCATTATAGTAATAAAATCTGGCAGTGTTTGAATCGAACAATTCCCACCACTGATTCGAATCAGTTCGTTTTACTGGTACTCCTTCTGGTGGATCCCATACACATTCACCTGTAGCTAAATTGGCATACATATGTTCTCCTGTTTTGGGCTCTATTATCTCGACCCATTCTACCCTGGAATAAAATAATATTCGTGCGGCGGGTGTGGTAATATAAATATTGATTTAATACCTGCATGTATTAGAAGCCATTTCTTGACATAATTTTTACTTTCTTCACTAGTGCGATCGTATTTCTATAATGGCCATTTTACGGCCGGACAGGTACGTTTATGTGTTCTTTCATTTTAAATTATACATATGATTAAAGTTAATTGAACCAAAACAAATAATGGTGACCTACAATCGTATAAAGTAGGCCTTCGGCTCCATACAATTTATTAACAACCGCCATCGTTTTTGTACTACCAACTTAGATTTAGTCATGTCACTAAAGTGATATAAAGGCTGCGTCCGACTCGTTGACAAACATATGCTTGGTTCGATAATTCCTCCGCGCTCACTCTATTCACTCCTCGACCACTTTTGTCTCACTTTTACGTATATCAAAATAGCTGCGTTCTCACTCCACTTTTCACTCCGAGCTTGCACCGCGTGAATTTCCGAACTTAACAATAGTCAAATTCGTCCGATTCATGTCAAACTCCTGTCAGACCATAACCACTGTACCATGACCATGGGCGCTGTGGTCGCGTTTTAAAATGTAAACACTCGACCGTCCGACAGATGGTCCGCCATGGGTTGACTACTTTGACCACGAGTCGGACGTAGCCAAAATATACAAAAACAGAACATAAGCTTCGTTCGCGGAACACATTCCGAACCGATTCAGAACGAGTACGGAACTAATTCAGGATTGTCGTAGAACGCATGCTCGATTATGAACCGGTTCAAGATGTTTATTTACCGCGAACGATTTCGGAATCAAGAACGAGAACTCTGAATTATCAACTCTATAAATAACGATAAATGATCTGACATTACGGCCGTACTCACTAAAAGTTATTTTTTATTAAGTGAAAAGTAAAAACATTTTTTAATGTACGTACCAATTGCAATTCTAATCAATATCAAATTAAACCTAAATTAAACTATCACAAAAGAACTACAAGAAAAATCCAGAACAAAAACAAAAACAATCGTGAATATAGCCCCGCAAGCCATGATATAGCCGTAGCATGCCACTATCGCTATACATAAAATTGCGCATGTCTCGAACTTACGGTTCTTGTTGAATCCCTATATAGAACCAGTAGAACTAGTTAAGAATCGATCTCGAACCGAATCTGGCTGACCCGCGAACACAGAGTTGTAACTAGAAGTTCGGAATTTTGTGATCCGCGAACGTCATTATTTCAACTGCGCATGCGAATAGTCCCGAATCAATTCTAAATCCTTACCGCGAACAAACCTTAAGGTGATTCGGGACTATTCGCATGCGTTGTTGAAATAATGATGTTCGCGTATCACAAAATTCCGAACTTCTAGTTACAGTTCTGTGTTCGCGGGTCAGCCAGATTCGGTTCGAGATCGATTCTTAACTAGTTCTACTATTTCTAGGGATTCAACAAGAACCGTAAGTTCGAGACATGCGCAATTTTATGTACAGCTGAAATCGACAAAACCGGGAAATGTCAAAAAAATTGGCTTTTTTTTTCAATATTTTCATAGTGTGAAAATGACTATTAGAAACAGGTTAGAACTATTTGACGCTGTATCAGTTTATAAATAAATAGGTTACATCTTTCTGAACGGTTTGTATTGTCAAGTAGACATTTAATTGACAAGTACAACCAAATTTACAATTGGAAAAATTTCATTTCCCGATTTTTTTGATTTCAACTGTATAACGACAGTGGGCATGCTACGGCTATATTCACAGTTTGCGAGGCTATATTCACGATTGTTTTTGTTTTTGTTCTGAGTTTCTCTTGTAATTTTTTTGTGATAGTTTAATTTAGGTTTTAATTTGATATTAATTAGAATTGTAATTGGTAAGTAAATTAAAAAATGTTTTTACTTTTCACTTAATAAAGAATATATTTTTAGTGAGTATGGCCTTAATGTCAGACCATTTATCGTTATTTATAGAGTTGACAATTCAGAGTTTACGTTGTTGGTTCCGAAATCGCTCGCAGTAAATAAACCTCCTGAACCGGTTCATAATCGAGCATGCGCTCTACGACAATCCTGAATTAGTTCCGTACTCGTTCTGAATCGGTTCGGAATGTGTTCCCCGAACAAAGCTATTAGGACCGTTCCATTCGTCAGGATTTCGAGTTCTGAACCGTTTAAAATATTACTGAGCATGAGCAGTGCACAAATTGGATATAAATTTCATACTGCGCATGATTTGAACGGTTCAGAACTTGAAACTCGGTCAAATGGAACAGACCTAATAAATTGATTAACCCCAACCCAAATTAAAAGAGATAGAAAGTTGGCGCCAGTGTTGCCAGCTATAGTTGAGGAAATGTCGCACAAATTTGTTTGAAAAACCGCTAGAAGTCGCTAAATAACATTTTCTATCCAATGTTACGAGTTAATTCGCTAAATTAGAAAGTAGAAGTTTCAATTGTCCAACTAACCTACCCGAAAAACGCTAGATTTAGCCACAAAACCGCTAAGATGGCAACACTGGTTGGCGCTATCTTCTCAATACGTAACCTATACCCGTATGCACAGACAAATCTTAGACTTAAGCCAAAGTAAAACTTTACTTTGAACAATGTAACTATACGACGCACAATTTGATGAAGTTAGCGTTAAGTATCACTTTTTCCTTAAGGCTACCTTGAGATTTGTCTGTGCATACGGGCACTAGAGATTTTAATATATAACTATATACACATAGATAATGTATATAGATACCCAAGCAGCGGCTCGGAATGAAGCCTGCGGCAGCCATTTGTCGCTATAGAAAGATTGAATTTAACGTTCACGGGAAACATTAGCTGTTTTCCCGTTACCTACTTTGTGCACGCAAACGAGCCCAAGAGCCCAAGAAAGCGCGAAGCGCACTTTCCAGTTAGCGTTTGGACGCTCGCGTATTATGCTCAATATATCCTTCCCCTGCCCTCTCAAGCTCCTGGCGCTTTTTGTGCTCGAAACACATGTTCCCCCACTCTTGAATTCTGCACTGATACGATGTCTACAAGATAACTACCAAACAAATGCGTATTATTGAAAAATAATTAATGTCAAATATTTTAATAAAATACTTAATTAAACAATTTTTGAAATTAATTTTCAATTTGTTGTATGTCACATCTTAACAAATACGTTCCCGTAAGTTTGTACTCGAAGCTTATGGGTTTAAAATTTAACAATTATTTCTCGTACGTAGAAAAACTGTTTAATAAATTTAATAGTATGGGTAATGTCCATTCTGTATTTTGTACCTAGCATGATAAGTGAAATTCCTGCGGTTGTGCGCATTTCATTTCTTTTATTTTTTGTATAAAATTCCGGTTTTTTCGAACTGTTTTATTTATTGTGTTTTTAAGAACCATAGTTCGACTTTATTAGCGTTTTATAGCGTTTTCGATTCACATGCACCGGTTGCACTCAGTGTATTTGCATCTTCTTTTAATCTCATGTAATAACACGAGATGAAGATACTCTGAGTGCGCACTAGTGCGGTCAATCGAAAACGCTGTAAGATTGACCGCACTAGTGCGCACTCAGAATATCTTCATCTCGTGTTATTACATGAGGTTATAAGAAGATGCAAGTACACTGAGTGCAACCGGTGCGAGTGAATCGAAAACGCTAACAGGTCCCCGGAGACCGTAACCGCACTAAATGAAAACACGCTATCGGTCTCCGATAACCGAAAACGCACAGAATTAATATTTAAAATTTTAGCTGCCGCAATCAACGTGTTAAGTATTGCCAACTCAGGACAGTTGACATTGATCGCCTTGTACCTAGTTATTATATTACAGCGTTTTCGATTCATATGCATCGGTTACACTCAGTGTATTTGCATCTTCTTTTAACCTCATGTAATAACACGAGATGAAGATACTCTAAGTGCGCACTAGTGCGGTCAATCGAAAACGCTATTAATGTCTCTGAACCAAGCCGAACTTACCTCTTATAGTAAATAGTAACCGCTTACTGACCATAGAAACCTAAATAATTTTATTTAAGAACAATAAAAGGAATTATTATGTTGGCGACCCTGTTTGACAGATTGCGAAAACTTTTGTTTGATTCTGTTGGTAACATAATTTACTGTTGTCAAAATCGCACCCATCTAAAAATGTCAACCAAATTAAAGTTTCAATAATGTGAAATTAAAACAATTTTGTAGTATGGCAACACAAAAGCCTGGTGAGTGGGCAAATACTTTAATTCTCCGGTTTGAGGAACAGGTTAGTTTTGAAATCCTTTTCTTTATTTTGTTTAGAAATTCAGTTGTGTAAGTTGTCTTCCCACTTTATAATCAATATATTACACATTTAATAACCAATGATTTTGTGTAGGCAGAGTGTTCAATCTCAAACTCTTGTGATTTATAACTAAACTAGAACTTCTTTTGCAGCTTCCTTGTAGAATTGGTTCTCAAACAAGTCACTCAAGAATAAATGAAGAGGAAAACAAGAACTGCATTATACAAATATCTCGCTATCGCTTCGCTTTAGTTCTTGAAGGTTTTGTTAAAGTTATAAAACGTATTCATGAATATGTAAGTAGCACTTATTTTTAAATGAAAATTTTGTCTAACTGTTATGTGTACAGTACCAAACAGGAATATGTAGTGGTCAACGACAACATGGGCCAGAATTAGAAAAAAATTACTACGACAGCTTACTTGTGGTTCTTGAAACACTAGAAAAATGTTTCAGCATCCAACCTAAAGATTCCATCTCTTTGACAATGGAAGAAAATCAAAATTTGAAATCACTTCTGAAAGAAATTTGCACGTTTTTAGGTGAATTTATTTGATGTTAAATAGTCACAGTGTTTATATAATTTTAACTGTTTTAGATATGCCGAATGATAATCCAAATACACATGCTATAAAAGTACTGGCAAGCAAAGTACTTTTTGCTCTCAGTGTTAATTTCTTCAACTCTGTATTTAGCAGAATCAGCTCCAAGTTACAGGAATTAGCTTCTTGCCCCGATGAGAATCTCGATTACAGTGATATAGAATTAATTCAACACATTAATGTTGATGTTAATCGACTCACTCGTATCCTTACAGGTATGTAATGATCAACCTTTTTATGTTTTGAAATCTACATTGATATATAACGGGTTTTCATTTATTTCTGTATCCCACGTGATCTATGATATACACAACTAAGTATTTAATAGTTGGCTAAAATCGTTAAAATTAGTAAGTCAGGAAAATTAGTAACTGCTTTCGACAGTCTGCCAATAGTATGGATTGTCGGTTATCTATCTGTCAGGCAGAAGTTGGTCACGTGGGGTACAAACAAATTCGAGAGCGGTGTAGAAGTCCTTTGAGTGCTAGAGACTTCTTTAATACCTAAAACTATTTTTTTTTCTGGCTTGCGTAACTGTTTTAAATTTAAAAAATTAAAAATACAGCAGATGCTCGATAACATGAACAAATTAAAACCAAGCATGTTGACGTTATTGAGTTATTTACATTAGCGAGTGTGACTATAAATGTGAATACTATACAAAAAAATCAGTGAATAAGGGTTGGGCATGATTTGGTATGTGCCAGTAGTATTCATACATGCCACAAACGTTTGCAAACATGCTGTTTTTCTGGTTTTCTCCCCGGAGCAGATTTTTCAAATGAAACGTCTTTTGGGGTAAAAGTTTCCACTAAAAGCCACTTTTATCCGCATTATAGAAATGATTGAAGTGGGAGAATAAGAACATTTTATTGCGTCGCAACGGGAAATCCCCCTTACAAATCGACATCTGTTTGTCACCACAATAATTTACGTTATACATTATACGAGAGTACAGGTGTACAGGTTGTTTACATTGTCAGGCGTTCCATTTGAACCCGTGACATGCATGAATTTGGTGTTTACTTTACCACAATGTTTTCGGTATTGGGTGTTTTCATTAACAAGTATCTACTGTACTTAAGATTTTGTTGTTTGTATGATGAATTTTGTAGTTATTAGAATTTCGTGAAAATTAAAATACACAAGAATATTATTACATGATACCAAATATCTTTAAAGGTATTCAATTTTTGTCCTTTCACACCTTTTCACACTTTTTCATTCACACCATGTCGTATTTCATACATATTATGAAAATTCTATACAATTTTTCTATAAATAAAATAAAAGAACAGATATTGAGAAACTTAGTTGCATTTACACATATTTACTAAATCTTAAAATCACTTCTAAAAATTCTTAATCTAATAATAAAAAATTTATAACATCATATTGCTTTGCCCCAAATAAACAAATTTACTGTCAATTCAATTTAGTGTCAAAAATAATTTGTCAACAAAAATTTTTAACTTGAAATTAACTTCTTTGTTTACTCATTAAGGAGTAAGTAAAAAATTTATATTATTAATTTATTTGTTAATTAGTGCCATGTGTTTGTAGAAACCTTGAAAAAGGAAATAAAATTTTCCGAAAGCTCGGTTAAACTTTAAAAGAGTATCAATTACCGCCCTTTTGACTGCAGCCCTGTTGAAGAATACAATTTTTCTATATATAGGGTGATTCAAAATAACTATTTGACTTGTTAACTGCAGTAAGTACATGAATAAACAAAGCAAAAATACTGTCTGCATGGGGGTCTAAATGCATAGTTTTTAAGATAAAATTTATTGAAGACTCAGATTTAAATTGGTTGGACGGCACTGGAATAATAACAATAAAGTGCTTTATTTTTAATAAAAAAATAATGACATAAAAAATCACTGAAGTAAATTGGAAAAAGTCAAGAAGGAGACAAAGTACAAACAAAATCTTAAGAGTTTTAGTCAAATTATGAAATGTAATTTAAATATGGCTAATTGTGATATTGAGAGCAAAAAACAAATGAGAATCTTGTCAAATACTTGCATAGATAATAATAATAATTATAATTGTCTTTATTACCCTATTTTTACATGATTGTAAAAGGCAGAGTTCAATCAGATTGAAAAATCAATCGATTGCTCTTCCACTCAACCTAAGGAAAAAACTTTGCATAATATAAGGAAAGTTGATGCACACGTATAATAGTTAAGAATAAAAAATAAAGTAACACTTTTATATAATTTATTATAATAATTATAATCAATAAAGCAACCGTCGCAATCAATGTAATCAATGTCAAATGACTTCATAAATTGTTATTTGCGTAATTTTGACAAACCTAACTCTATTATGAACGTAAATGAATATTATAGTTGGTTCATCAATCATGTTAAATGATGTTTTGAAGCATGTTTTCCACTTAAGTAAAACTATAAAAATAAGTAGCAAACCTTCAAATGAACGTTCTTTAGATATGATATTGAAACAAAAAATGAGTGATCTGAAGTTTCTAAATAGAGGTTGTTGATTCTGATGAGCTCACTGCTTCGTGTGCTAGGCTAAAGAAAAATTTAATAACTGAAATAAACAAAGAAAAAGCGCTCTGGAATGTAGTGAATAAAAAACTTGGTCGCAAATATGATATAAAGAGTATCGCTCTGAAAGTTGATGACATTATAATCAGGGATCCTAAACAAATTTGTAATTTATTGGCTGATCATTTTAGAACATTTGTTAAAAATAAAGTTGCGCATTCCTTTGGAAATGACATTTCTAATGAATGTACTATTTACAAAGCCTGTAAAAATACCATGTTTGTAAATTTAATATGTCCCGAAGAAATAGTTGAAATTATAAATTCTCTCCCAATTAAAAATTCAAATGGTATCGACGATGCACCTATAAAATTAATAAAACACTGTAAATATGTACAGTATGAGCATATATGTTTGAGGACAAGTTGTATTTCCCGCTTTTCAATAATTTTCTTAAGTTGGTCAAATGCATAGGTGCAAAAAAAAATAGGCAAGTAATTTGTTTATTTTAAATACAAGAAGCGGCGATAACTACTGACAGGTACATTAAGCAAACGCGCCCCATCTTGTCTATGAATTCTTGGAACCGGCTGCAAAATTTACACAGGCGACACTGAACAAAAATTAATTTCTCGGGACGGCCACACACAAAGAGCAAAAATTACTAGATAGAGACGCGGGAAATTCAACTTGTCCTCAATCATTTATGCTCATACTGTACTTATTTGCTGGCGTACTTGCGGATATCACAAATATGTCTATTACAACTGGAAAATTTCCTGAACACTTAAAAGTTGGTAAAGTTATCCCTTTATTAAATTCTTACAATATCTTAAATTATCGCCAAATTACCATCTTGAACTGCTTTTCCAAGATTATTGAAAAGACAATAGCAAAAAGAATACTAAATTTTGTTACCAAAAATAATTTACTAAGTAAACAACAACATGGCTTCTTGCCTTCTAAATCAACCGAATCCACTGTCACTGAAATCGTTCAAAACGTTCATGAAGCTGTTAAAGCTGGCATGCATACTGCAGTTATATTATTTTAATAGCATAAATCACGATTTTATATCAACAAAATTAAGTTATTACGACGTATGATTGAACGACGAATTCTTCTTTTTTACTGTTGGTTCTTGTCCGATGAAATTTGTATCACAAAATCTTTTAAGCGGACACTAAATCGCGCACTATAACACTTTACGTTTCACCGTCGTTCGACAGCTTCGTCGAACGACGGTGAAACGTAAAGTGTTATAGTGCGCGATTTAGTGTCCGCTTAAAAGATTTTGTGAGACGAATTCTTCGAAATATTTGAGGGTGATCAGGAGTGGCATCAAAATTAACAATAATTCGAGCCACTAATTCCTCTTCTGTGTTGACAGGTGTTGCTTTTAATATGATGATTTAATATGCATTCAAAATGGTAGCCTTAATTTTGAACATTTCTTATAATTTTTCAAGTTTTCTTAATAAATTGAAATAAATTACAATTGTATAGCTACCTGAAATAAATAGAAAAATTACTTCTTACATCGAGATTATTTCTAGTCCTCATTTTCTTTATTTCGTTTTAACTTGACGTGGAAACATTTCCGGACACAACTTTATTAGTAAAAGTTGCTTAATTACATGCCCTCTACTACTTCTGAAAGTTAGGAACAGTTTTTCTGAGACATCCTGTATATTTATAAAATTGCATTGTATGTTTTCAATAACAAATCTAAGTTTGTATTAAATAACTTTAGAAACAATTATAATACTAGAAATGCCAACGATATAAAAAATCTCCTATCTGCTCTGGTGGATATATTTTCAACAAACTGTCCATAAATATAAAAACTGAAAGTAACCCAATTTTATTTCGTAACAAATTAATTTTTTTTTTAATTGAAAGCAACTTTTACACGATGAAAGAATTTTATAATTAAACATGCTGCTGCTTCTTGCAAGTATTTGTTATGTTTTGTTAGTTGTAGTACTGTAGTTGTAAAATTATTCAACTGTAATAACTTTGATGCTACCTCTTCCTTGAATTTTGTGATAGGCATTTTCCGTTTTGTGACATCTTGGTGTATCTTGTATGAATTTATAAGTGTTGTAGTAGTCAGTAATTCAACTGCTAATTTACGGCACCACTTTCGCAAACTTGTTGAATAAGCTTTCAGTTAATCTGAAATATCTATAAACGATTTCGATTTATTGTAATCAACAATGATTTGATGTTTTTTAAAATCTTCTCCTCTTCGTATAACTTTTGTTCTGTTATCATCATGTTTAGTGCTAAGAACCAACACATCTCTTATCTTTCCATTTGAGTATAGTACAGCCCGTATTACTTTGCAGACTAACTTGCTCTGTCTTTTTTAACTGCTTTTTTGTCACATCGTGTGGATTGAACTTTCTATTTGTCGTCAGTGTCCCAACCAAATATGTTTTTTGCTTCAACAGTTCATGAGCAAGTTCAATGCTGGCATACTAGTTATCCGAATAGATAATTCTACCAGCATTTAGCAACGATTTTGAAAAATCTAGCACAGTTTTTATAGGCGTAGTAGGCGTAGTTAACGATTTATCTTCTACTTGTCTTTCCTACAGTAGACTTTGATGTGGTTGGTATCGACTTCAGGCACCCTTCAGTGTGGGGGATAAAATTCGACACTGCTTCCCCTTAAAACGGCGAGGAGGTTTGGAAGTAACAAAGCCACTTTACACACACTCAAAATACACTCCCGCTCCTGAGGTCCTGACAAGTCTATGACTTAGGACCCCGTTGGGCAACCACCACAGATAAAAAAAAACAAGAGTTTTCCACGAAAGGGTACTAATGTTTCATCAATGAAAATTCCCCTCTCTGGTACAATTGTATACTGATACTTATTTATAAGATGTTCTATTACAGGAGATATTTTATATAAGCTATCGTCAACGGGTCTTTCATCTCTGTTATTACAAAAGTGCCACAACCGAGTCAAAAGTTCAAAGCGATTACGAGACATAATGTGCTTCACCTTATCATACAAGTCATTTTTCCACCAATAGTTTCTCATTTCAGTATATCGACAAAGCCCCATCCACAGTATGATTCCCAGAAACTTCTTTATCTCTTCTGGAGTCGTCGGTTGCTAACGTTTTATGCGAGCATTTGGTAGGACTGTTTTATCCTCTTGGAATTGATTTGCGCATCGATTAGTATCTTCGAGCAAAAGTTGCAATAATTCCCTATCCACAAATAATTCATAAAAATTTAGAGGATGTTTGTCCTGATACTGTAGTACTATGTCTCGATTAACGCCGACATTATTCACGGGAAAATCAAAATTTTTGTTGTTTTCTGTTTGTACCGAACTCCAGATTATGTTTTGATGCAGTACTCCAGATTATGTTTTGATGCAGTTCGTTTTCGTTATCTGACTTTTCTAACTCTTCATCGTCAGTGTCTACACGTAAACTTTCCAAAACATAACTGTGAGTTACAGGCTGATTATCAACAAGTATGGATAAATTTCTTGCAATTCTACACGATGACGACGAGGTAGAAGTAGACGGAATGGGTTCGTCAATTCTTATTTTCTTTCTAGGATGTATGCCGTCTGTATTACAAACCTATAAGCACTAAATTAAAAACTTAAATTTTATTTATAAAAATTGCAACTTACATGTTTAGATTTAGGTTCATCCGAAGACTCTCCACTATCAGATTCTAATTCATATTCGGATCCACTATCATTAAACGGTTCCACCTCTTCATCTGACAGAACTTCATCCCAGAGTTCTGTATTTACAATTAGATTAAATTTTTACTTAGCTTCAAGACATTACACAGTTAACAGTGTCTACAGTGCATTTTTCCCTTAGATGTTCTCCAGCGCATTTGGGATATGTTTCTTTATTCCTACAATCCTTGATCAAGTGTTCCATATCTATTACATTTGAAACATCTTACAATTCCAAAGTCTTCAAAAATCAAGCACCTTATCCAACCAATAAATGCATATTTTTGGGTCGTTAGACATTTCAACGTTTCTCATCCACTTGAAAAATGGGAGTCATTTGTCTTTTTATACGTGTTACTCTTGTGCAACAGTTTAATCTCCACATGATACAAGGTACCATTCGAATCCCTAACAAGTTGTTTTCTACTGACAATAAATCATACAATAGTCCGCAGGATATTGTCGATGGCTTTGCTGAATTATTCTCGAAAATCTACTTACCTGACTCTAACAATTCTGGGCTCGAGGATATGCATTCTAACTGTTCTCTTTTTTTATCTTTCACCAGTTACTGAGGACGACTTATTGGAAGTTATGGTTAAGTTTCCAGTCAAATTTACTGTCGGTGATGACCTAATTCCTAGCTACCTACGATGGTGTACATCCATCGGAACTGCTTTTAGGTTGGTGTATGTGTCAGTCTAATGATGACGATTGCATCTTTTAATTGTTCCTCTCATGTTTGTTTTTCTTTACAAAAATTTGTATTTCAGTAATAGCAATCGGGATTATAAATATAAATAATATTGTTACAACAACTTTCAAACTTCGAAAACTAAAATAACATGGCAATATGTCTTACTCTCTCGAAAACATTTTCCCAACTAGCAACCATTTTCGAAGCGTAGTTTTCGGTATAATCGTAGCACTGTCAACTTGGCTTAAATATCTCGTCATTCGGCAGATTCATTTCGCGATCATGTAAGTACAAGAAAGTACGGTGTTTCACCAATTAATTGATGAAATGTGGCATCGATCTCAATCTCTGTGATTTGGAGATATAATGCGATAATAAATCATTCAGGACTCCGTGAGGTCTTTTAATCATATCATTACTTTGAGGATGATATGGAGGAGTTTGAGTTTTAGTTATTCTTAATTGTTTATATTCATTAACTCAGATACAAAATTTTTGCCTTGATCGGTTAGTAACTTCTTAGATACTCTATGCCTTATATAGATATTTGCGGAAAATGCTTTAGCAATAGTCTCAGTCTTTTGATTTGGTAAAGGAATGATTTCTGGGTACGTAAAATAATCTCAAAAGTAAGGATATAACGATTTTTATCATCCGTTACTGTTAACGGTCCAGCAGTGTCCATGGCGATTACCACGAATGGATAATTTAGTTCTTGAAATAAGTTCAGCGGTACTGGTCTTCTATGACTAGAGGTTTTCTTTGAATTGCACGAATGACATTTATTTGCACACGTAGTCTTCAACATCACGCTTCATGTTGTTCTAAAACATTCTCTGTTGTAATAAATTCAATGTCTTCCGAACTCCTTGATGTCCAGCATATGGTGGATCATGATAGTCTTGGATAAGTTTCTTGACTAGGGATTTCGGTACTATAACTCGATCGGGCTCGTTGTGACCAGAAGATTTTAGAAGAATTCCTTCCTCATCTTCAAAATAATTTGTGATGGGAATTTTCTTTAGCCTTTTCCTGATGTCTTGAATTTCAGAATCTTCTACTTGTTTCCTTGCGAGTTCTTGTTGAACAAAAACAAAATGTTGATAGTTATCATCACGTGCTACGTGCTCGCTGGTGACCAAACACTGTGTTCTCTAGATTTTGCCTATTTTTGTGAGTTTTTCTGCATGGATATTTTTCAAAGTTACATTGGTGAGACTATTACTTATGTCTAATCATTCGTCGGGGATAATTTTGTAAAATTCGTCCGTGTCGAAGGTATGTAATAATAAAGTTCTATGTCGAGCAGATGCATATTTGCGGCTATCTATTAGCGAGTTAAGTTTTTTAATTCCGTGATAACAAACGCGTTTCTTTTCGAAGAGGCGACCCACTTCGGCATTTCCAGTCTGTAGTACCTGTGGGGTGACCTTTTGCGGACGTTTATCTGTATCTCTGTTTTCTAATATTGTAACAGTTAAATTTACACTCCAATTTAAGTTCATCTCCTTTTGGCATTTTTGGGCATGCTAGCGCACTCTGTTGGACGGTGGCAAAGTTGATTGTGTTGTTAATGTTAATTTTATCCGGGAAACTCTCTTTGGCTCATTTTTCAAATTTCCCTCTTATTGATTTAGGTACTGATTAGATTTCTGGCGATCGATTTATCGAAGGAAGGGTGCACGTGTTCCGACATTCGCCTGATCCGAGCGACGGTTGACACGTGGTCGCTGGTTAAAATTTTTATGAGAAATTAAATTAAACTCATCCAATCTTACGATATGCATTAAAATTTATTCATTTAAAAAAGGAAACCCTTAATACATAAATTAAGGTAAGATTTTACAAATTTCACAGCTATTTCCTATTTTCTTTTTTTATGTTTGAAACGTGTTCCGATTTTCGCTTCTCTTTGTAGGGTTTTTCTTTACACTGATTATTATTTGCGTCCGTTAACAAAACTCGACTCCTGTTTGTTGGGTAACAGTCCACGAAAAAAAAAGGACCGATGCTGTAACAAATTCATTTTTAATCTTGTTGATTCCCCATTTTCACGGCTTATCAACCTGAAGGCTGGTTGGTCCATTTCATCATCAACGGGAACAACTTCCATTTGGAAGCCGATGTCCGGATGCCAGCATTCGCATCGGTTCTGTGGCCACAGTAATATCCGGAAGCAACCACGTTTTTCTTTTGCTGATTTTTTTTTAATATTTAATTTTGTCGCTTACTTCTCTTCTCATTTAATTATGAGTTTAGTAATTTTTGAATCGGCGTAAATACATTTTTGGCTAAAACAAAAAGGAGTAACCAATAATTAATTACCTTTATTATTTGATTCACATTTATTTATTTTTTTCTTTGTATATACATATTAACAATTATTTACAATAATATTATAAATAATTAAATTCATTGAGCGTATTCTAATATTTTATTTGAAGTAAAATAATTGAACTGATTGTGAAGACTCTGTAAACCATAACGAAGTTTCCTGATGGTACAAATTTTTTTTTGATGTTATTAATTTTCTTAAATGTTGAGAGAGTTTTCTTTACACATTAAGAAATTACAAATTGTTGAGATTTCTCAATATATCAACTTCAATGCTGAAAGGGCTATCATTTACTTTAAATACTTACCAGGTTTCCAAATCTCCCCTTATTTATATAAATTTAAAGATTTGGTGGCGCTCAAATTATTTGAATTTCAATTTTCTTTATGAGACCCATTGCCCTGTGCTCCCGAGAAATGAGACCCGATGGCGACGCATTCATAAATAAGTATAGATTAAAAAAGTCGCGACGATATCTCCGTGGCCATCCTGTTGTTCCTGTTAGTCACCTTCGACAGGCCCCTAAGGTGTGAAGATATCCGTCTCTTTTCTGCTTTTGTATTTATCGCACAAATTTTCTTATTTATGATACAGTGAATGAGTAATATTTGCCAAAACTGTTATAACCTAGGGAGCAAGAGCAACTGTTCTATCCACTGTGATGTTTGTCAAGGTGCACTCCATATTGGATGCACGGGTTTATCGGAATCCGATATTAAAATTACGAGAGCTAAATCTCGACCAATCAAAGTTGTATGTACTGGCTGCAGCAATAATTTGTCTCAATTCAAAGACATAAAGAATTGATCACTTTACTGCGTTCCGACTTTGCTACAGAAATCACCGAAGTTAAAAACAATTTTGATTCGCAGCTACAGAAAATTAGGTCTTTGATTAATAAACAACAAACGCAGGAAGCAAATACCTCTTTTGATGATATTCTCCAGGAGGTTTTGGAGAGGCAAAAGCGCAGTAAGAATATTATTGTTTATAATCTCCCGGAGCAATCGAGTGATATTAGCAAGGAACGGCGCGTAGTTAATGAGGATCTTGCCATATCTAACGTGATTAAGACGATTAATCCTGAAGCTCAACTAGATGGTATAAAATCTTATAGAATTGGTTGTTTATACAATGAGAATAGCCCGCAAGGATTCAACAGACTCCGACCAATTAAAGTTAACTTTAATAACGAAGTTAATGTGGTCAACGTTATTAGAAATGCTAAGAACTTGAAAAATAGTACAATCTTCAAGAACATTTCGATATCTTTCGATGGGACTCCCGGACAACTTGAGCAATGCAAATGTGTAAAAACTGAACTTAACGCCAGATGCAGTCAAGGTGAAAGAAACTGGAAAATTCGTTACATTAATGGAAGACCGAAGATTTTCTCTTTAAACGTATTGTTACGGTAATAATTTAAGTAACATGAAATGAGGGTCGTAGCTTAATATAACAATACATTTATTAACAATAATTTACAACTAATTACAAGTACAATTACTCACATTGTATCTGGGGCACTTACGGACAATTAGACTAGTTGACACTGGCTATAACTGTTCTAATTATGCGCTAACGTTCGATTTGTCGCCTTTTTATAGGGGTTTCGTGACGTCAATTATTGCCTTGACATTTGTGCACACGGCCCTGCGTTAGATCTGTGCCCGTAGATGAGTCATAAGATTTTGCGCACGGCCCGCGAATGAATCATCGCTGTGATATGTGCATGTGTATCTTTTGCACTGCGGGTGAGTCATACGTTACATAATTGCAAGTGAGTCATTCTTATGTTTATGTTATCGTCTTATGTTTACGTTACGCTCGACTGATTTTCAGCTGTACATCTTTACTGGTTTTCTTATCCTAGTTACATTTTCCCCCTCGCAAAAAAAAAAATTGGTACATAGGCAAATGTGAGGGTAGGTTACTGAGTTCTTCTTGTGCTAGAAGGTGCAAAGCTTGATGGATTTCTCCTGTAGGTTATTCGTTGTTTCATCGGCTGGTACGGTGTTCTTTGGACTTCGTATGGTGTGTGACGAATGTCGAACAGGGTACTGGCAAGATGGGCATTGGACCTTGTATTACAGACGGTATGGAGAGTATCGTTGAAGTCTTTGGGCAGCTGTAACAGAGGCAGTCCAATTTGCGAAGTTTTGAAGCTTGCTACTGGCATGTCAGACGGAATGTTTGAAATTTAGCAACTTGTAAAGGAAGAGCACAAGTTGAAATTAAGAAATTGCGGAGGGAATATTTTGGATTCTTCAATTTGCGGCCCAACAGCAAGGCGATGCATCCGGTTGGTTCAAGTGATCAGACACAACCGTAGTAGGTCGGCAGGAGGTGGCTGTCCACGAGCGGAAGTGCCGATGCCGATGCCAGGATAGTGGAAGGTGATCGTTCAGGTTCACCTCAGCCAAGATCTTCCAGAACCCAGGGGTTGAACGACTGTCGGCACCCCTCTCTTTTTTTTATCCAAATGTCCGCGGTCTGAACTCCAAAATAACAAGTTTTTATAATAATGTTACGACTTTCAGTAACTTAGATTTTATTGCGTTATCTGAAACTTGGTTAGACAATAATGTTAATAATATTGAGTTGTTTCCTGATAATTATGTTGTATTCAGAAAAGACAGAAACAAGCATCCAGTGGGTGTAACTAAAGGAGGTGGTGTACTACTGGCTATTAAAACACAATTTAGATCTTATGAACTTGATTTCTGTAATATTGTTAATCTTCTGCCTTCTATAGATGTTGTTGGAGCTAAGTTATTCTTAAATTCTATTATTGTATGCCTTGTGGTGGTGTATATCCCCCTCCCCACCAATATCAGTGATTACGAAATGTTTATTGATTTACTGAGTGGAAAGGAGGAACTGTCTACTAACAGGGTGATTATTGTAGGTGACTTCAATGCCCTCCATTATCGTAGTCCTCCTTCTAATGGTGCTACTGTATTGTTAAATAATTTCAAACAATTTCTTAATCTAAACCAATACAACGACATACTTAACAACTACGCCCGCACTCTAGATCTCTTATTCTCCAATGTATGTTGTACTGTCGATAAATCTGTTGATCCTTTAGTAGACCAACTAATTAATCTATTTTCATCAAACCTTATTAGCAGAAGGAACACGGTGAAGTATGAGAATTTTTACTCTAATAAATACTTTCTTACGTCAGGAGTGCCACAAGGGTCAAACTTGGGCCCTCTTTTGTTCCTTCTATTTATAAACGATATAAACAGCGTAATTTCCTGTCGGAAGCTGCTCTTTGCGGACGATATGAAAATCTTTATAAAAATTGATTCATTTTCCGACTGCCATTTTCTTCAAAATAACCTTTAGGCTTTAGTTCGCTGCATGTGTGCTGACAATACATGTTCGATCATTTCGTTCTCTAGGAAACACGCTCCTATACAGTTCACCTACTCGATTGCTGGTACTAACCTCCTACGCGTCGATAGTATTACTGACCTAGGTGTCACATTCGATACTAATCTCACATTTACCCAGCATATTTTAAATATTGTTTCGAAAGCTTTTAAAATATATGGTTTTATATATCGCAATTGTAGGGAATTCTCGGATGTGGCAACTTTACGTATGTTGTATATCAGTCTAATAAGATCGAGGCTTGAATACTGTGCCATTGCATAGTTTCCTATTTTCACTAAATACATACATTCAGCTCTTAGAATCAGTTCAAAGGAAATTTTTGAAATTCCTAAGCTACCGCCAAGTTGGTGTTTATCCTTGCCAAGGTTATTTAATGCTTTAGTGTTATGCTATTATTTTTCTGTTCTTTTTCTCTTATTTTTCATTACTCTTTCTTTTTTCTGCTACTCCTTTTCCTTAGTTAAGTAATTTAAGCTCTATCTGCATATATTTTTTCCTGTAATTGGGTGTTACCTGTAGGAAATAAAGTTATTATTAATATTTGTTTGCCTATGAGGAAGTACTTATAGACACTACACTATTTTCCGTAAAACACATATCATTTATTGTTCAGAAACTGTTTATTACGTCATTTCATGTTAATAATTAATTTATTTCTTTTTATTATTTTCTGTTATTTTGAAAGTGTTTATTGCAGCACATCATTGAACGCAAAAAAAAGTTCTTTCGAAATTTATTACAGTAATTATACCATTGCATTTAAAAGTTGACAGTTGTCATGCAGCTGTCTTAAATGTATTAAAGACGCAAGTTATGGTATATTGTAGAGTTTTTTCTGCCATTTCATTTGATTATTCGCGTAGGACTCGCGTTTGGACTCGGCCTGTGTATGGGAAATTTTTTTATTATTGATTTCTTAGAAAAATTTATTCTCGATGAAAGCCCCTGCATCTTCCCAAACTCAAAATGCATAAAGGTATTAAAATTTGAATACCTCTGATATAACGAGGAAATCAGAATACGAAACTGACCAATAAGGATTTAATAAGCCTTCTAATTCGCTTTTTTTTCTTTTATAATTTTTAATAAAGTGATTAATTCTGGATCTTTTGCCGTTTATTTGATCAAATTTCAAAGTTCTTTTGTTAAAATGGTTTTTAATTTTTTGAATTCATTTTCATGTACACTTGTCCATTCTCAAATTATATTTTTTCTTAAAAATTGCCTTAAATATAAATTGAGAATAAATCTGGACAAATAAGTAATAATTCCAAAAAAATTGCTTAATTCTTTACTGTTTTGTGGAGTTTGAATTTTTTTATAGCTTCAATTTTATAATCATCTGGTTTTATACCATTTTCTGTCAAAATGTGACCTACATACTTGATTTCTTCTACAGCAAATTTGCATTTTTCTAAATTAAAACGTACACCATTTTCTCTAGCTCTTTCGAAAACTTCTTGCAAAATTTTATAATTTTCTTGTTCCGTTTTTGTATGAATGTATTAAATCATCTATATATATTTTAATGCCATTAAGGCCTTTGAGAATTTCAGAAAAAGTTTCTTGAAATATTTCAGGAGCACATGATAATCCAAATGGCTATCTCAAGAATCTAAATCTACCGAATGGAGTAAAAAAATGTTTGTTATAATAAAGATTTACGGAACAAAATTACATTTAAATTTTTTTTAACAGCCTACCTAGAAGTTTTGCTCACCCCAGTGTGTGAACCGAAATGTGGTCTTTGCCGAGAGATTTGCAGGTTAATTAGAAGCGATTTGCTGAGAGACTGAAAGGCCGTAACCGCACGTAGCGGAGTGCCGTCATTTGGGTCCATTGCGCAACTAATTAATTAGATAGGTTTAGCCGACGGAAAAAAACGAGGTAGAGGGATTTGAAAAAAGGCGTACACTGTACCACCCTCTAAAGGCGATTGGACATAGCGAGAAAAGATCCTACCCATTCGACCTCAATTAATTAGTTTAGCTAGCGATAGGGTTTCCCATCACCTCCGAAAGGAGTCCCTGAAAAACTGGCGATTGCTATTGATTGTCTTGCAAATTGATCGCCGAGGGCGGCATTTTGTATCACATACGTCTCCAGAACGTCTGATTAATTTATTAATTACTTCCATTAATTAAGTACACTGTAAACCCATTGTGTCACACTGTGCGTTGGTTGATTGAGCAGAACGAGTCTTAGAGTATGATCTTAAGTGACAGACACTAGTACCAAGTTGAACTTAAATTAATTGTTAATTTAATTGAGGAGCAGAGTTCTCCAACAACTATTTACGTATGCACCGAACCACCAGCTGTATGATTTGAAGTCAGTTAGGTCGCTTCGATATTCGAAAGTGAAATCTGTTAAGCGAATTCTACTATACTTCCTGATAACCGTAATTTTGTTTCTTTGTGTTGATTTCAAACGCAAGGGTTTTTATGCTCATTATATCAAATTCCAAAGTGGCTGGTACAAGGAGTTTTTACCTTTTGTTTGCAATAAATATTTAATTAAATCTAACTTCCACATTTTTATTTAAACGTATTTAAGTTTAATCTCTCAAGTTTATTCGCTGACGCACCAAAAGAACTGAGTTACAACAACGTAAGGCCAGGGTTTACAGTGACGATCACGAGATTATAAATATTATCAGTTTATCGCGGAATTTGGAGGGTCGTTCAATCGTAACCATAATAGATAGGTCAGTAGGTAGTCCTTTAGCGCCGGCCATAAATCCAGGTAGCTGTAGACTCGACGGCTGGGATAGTGCATGCCGAATTGCAGTAATAAACCGTTTGGGTGACCTTTTGGAATTTCTCCGCAAGTAAACATTGTCGGTCCAGTTATTTAATTTGGCAATAAGTTTAATTTGTTTTTTGTTTGGACAGTTTTGTTGGTTATTTAGTTGTCCGCAAAAGTCAAAAACAAGGTGACACGTCGGCGTGTTACTTCTTTGTTGTAATCGATGCATTTTTGTTATTCGTACTTTCAAAAGCCACTTTTTCTATGCAAAATTTAAATGTACTTTAAATTTTTTTTTAATTTTCCGTTTTCGAGTTTTCACCCCTTTCTTCAGTTTTTCGTATGGACCGTCGAGTATGCTTTGAAATAATTATTTACGCTCTTTTTTCTCTTCATAATGATATAACACATGTAATATTTATTTTGACAGATAACTTGATAATTTGTCTATTGCCTACTCCTTAATAGTATATTACGCAACAAGTTTAGAAAAGTGAAGTTTTACTGAATGAGTTTGGCTTGTTTGAGTACGAGCGAGCATAGCGAGCGAGTAACTTAAAAAGCCATTCGTGTTTAGAGAAGACTTTTCTAACGAGATTGCGAATAAGTGCTATTTTTTCGCATTTCATGCGAAAATTTGATTTTATTAATGTTAATAGAAGTGACATTAATGTCTGTCACATTAATAACAGTCACAGTTGATGGGTTAAAAAAATAATAGTAGTTAATACGTTGTTATGCTGTAAAGTTCCACTTTACTAAAAGGGAAAATTATATTACGTTATACTACATTAAATTAAACCAACCTTTAATCCCTTTAATGAGCTCGAGTCTCCAAGACTTTCAAAACTCGTTAGATTTAGTAACAATGCGGTTAATTTATGTAGACGGTAACACATTAACTTTTCCTAGCAGCAATTCAAAAATTCAGATTGCTTAAAAAGTCTGCACATTTAGTCCTGATGAATTCTCTGGAAAAAGCAATATGGAATTGGATGGATACATATCCCTATGAGTTTGCTGAATTACAGAAGAATCCAAATGAAGAATTGTCCAAATGTTGTGAACAGTTATTCGATATCTTAGATAGCTTTGCTGACAACAAGAAAGGAAGAGCAGCTGTTTGGCCTCTACAAGTCATGCTACTCATATTGTCACCTGTGAGTATAAATCTTATTTCTGATTTCTGGATTACAGTACTTAACATTAAAATTTTCTCTCCAATAGAAACTAAATCCCTTTTGTATCTCTTATCTCTTATAGAAAGTGTTAGAAGAAATAGTAAATGCTGACACGGGAGCTCCTTGTTCTCCACGGCATAGTAAGAAAAAACAATTTATTGATGCTGTAAAGAGAGGTATTGGACCTCATGGTAATTCTAGTAAACAACTCACCGAAGCTGCAGCAATTACATGTGTAAAACTATGTAAAGCATCTACATACATAAACATTTTAGACTCAAATAATGTTGCATTTACTCTAGTACAAAGTATTATTAACGATTTAAAGGTGTGCTAAATTATACTTTTTACACATCGTTACACGACGGATGAATAAATTTCTTTACAGACGTTACTGTTTAACCCAGTCAAACCATTTTCTCGTGGCCAGAACTATCTGTATCAAGACATGGATTTAATGATTGATTGTTTCGTTTCCTGTTTTCGTATTAAACCCCACAACAATGAAGCTCTTAAAGTTTGTTTAAGTCTAACTTCTCCTTCTACATATCATTTTGTTTTGGTCAGATCTCTTTATAGGTAAGTTAAACTTTAAATCAAATTCTTAATTAATTGAGTAAATTTAAACATTTTTGCAGGATAATAACTCAACCAAGATTACACTGGTGGCCTAAAATAGATTTAGTTTATAGTAGATCATCAGAACTGAGGGCAATGTTTACCGATACTTTGAATAAAGTTGCACAGGGATACATTGCTCATACCCCTTTGAGAATGATACAATCTCTTACTCTCAAGGGTAAGGATTCGCAAGCGAAATTTAAAGACCGTGCTGAAGAAGTACCTGGTTATCGTAATTTATTGTTATACATGGTCAGATTAATTCATGCAGACCCCATGTTAATGTTAAATGTAAGTTGCAAGTATTAATAGCTTCATAAAAAAATAAAAACTGTATTATTATTTTAGAATCAAGGAAAAGCAGGACATGAAATACAGAGTTCAACTTTGGAATTAATAAACGGTTTAGTGTCTTTAGTTCATCAACCAACGATGACTGATGTAGCTCAAGAAGCAATGGAAGCTTTGTTAGTTCTTCATCATCCAGAAAAAATTGAAATGTGGAATCCGGAAGCTCCAATTAACACCTTTTGGGATGTGAGGTAATTCTTCTAATTTTTGTAAACATTTCTGGTTTTAAAGTTTGTTGTCCCAGTTCGCAGGTTTTATTTTCAATTTCGCAAAAATTAATACAGCATCAGATAATGAATTATACGGATATTTTAAAATGGCTTAGGGAAATTTTAATTTGCCGAAATGCATTTTTATCAAGGCATAAGGAATATGCAAATCTCGGTAGTCAGATTGCCATATGCAAGCAAGCGCACATAAAATTAGAGGTAAAACTTAAATATGCAGGTTACTTTTTTGTAGTTTTTATGAAAATTTTAGGTTGTATTTTTTATGTATTTGTGGAGTATAGATATGGATGCAGTTCTCGTTGCGATGAGTTGTTTCGCTTTGTTGTGTCAAGAAGCCGAAATACGTTGTGGATCTGATGAAGTTACCGTCACATATTTGGTCCCGAATTATCATGTTTATCAGGATTTGGCACAGGCGTCCACGATTTTAACAACAGGTTCGTTTTAATGCTCACAATCGACTAATACAGACACGTTGCAGTAAATTAAATTTTGTTATCTTAGCTACCGGTGAATCGCGAATGTGTTTTCCGGAACACGCTAACGGTGAGTTGTATGTGGTATAAAATGTTTTCTGTTTAGAGGGAATAGACTTGAATCAGTTTATTTTTACAGGAAAACCAGTAAATTTATTTTTTCTTTCTATTTTTATGCAAATGTTTTTTTAACCAAATGTATATTTCGCAGTTGTGTCTAACATTTTTTTTTTTCATTTTTATTGCAGAAGCAGTTACCAAATCAATAGGTAATTTTCATAAGGTTTATGTTGTTTTCATTTTTATAATTCTTGCTCAGTGTTTATACCTGTTCATAAGACAATACTATAAACTAGAGTTATTTTAAATTACCTTAAAATTGACAAAAGAATTTGCAATATATTTTATCCTTTTATGCTAATTGTTGAAAATATTCATGCCGAGTAAAAATTTTTTGAGATATAGGATCATTTTCGCCAAGAAAATATATGATGATTCTGAAAATTGAAGGTCTTTCCTACTATATTTTTTTTATTGCATTTACGAATTCTACATATTTATTTGAGATAATTATCCATAAATAACACCAATAAATAGAACAAAAAATTTCTCTTTTACTTAGTTGAACGGTTGTATCTATTGATTCTAACCAATAAGTGTCACAACTTTTAACAGAAATATTCTATTCGCATTATAATAGTGATACGGTGTGAAATTGAAAGTTCTTGTGTTCTTGTGAATTGAGTGTTTTTCTTCAGTAATTTCTATTTGAAATATTAGACAGTTAATTAGAATTTATCTGTAATTTATGTATAACAATGTTGGCGGAGTTCAACAAAATTGCCTCTCGATCACTCAACCAACGCCAAAACACACACACACACACAAACAAAGGTAAAAGAACGTTCGAAATAAACATTACAATATCTAAGATTTTTCTTTCTCTATTCAATAACAATTACCATTGGTAGTATTGTAATCATATTGCCAGACCATTTTGAACTATGCCAGATTTTCCTATTTTGTGATTAAACGGTAGGATATATCAAAAATTATAAACATATGAAAAGGCTTCCTATTTGTTATGTAGTTATCTTACAATTAGTAGACCTCGTATCGGGCAGAATTCAAGAGTGGGAGAAGATGTGTTCCGAGCACAAAAATAATAGCTGGTGTTTGATAGGACAGGGGATTGACATATTAAGCGTAAAACGCGAGCGTCCAAATGCTAACTGGAAAGTGCGTTTCGCGATTTCTTGACCTTTTGGGGTCGTTTGCGTGCACAAAGTGGGTAAGGGCAAAGCAGCTATTGATTCAGGTATGTTATTGTTCACATTACGACGCGCATAAATGCCTAGCTGTCTGACTGCTCCGAGAAATGTTTTGTTTTAAAACATATTCCATATAGGCTTTTGTTAAGATTTAGTCTGCAACTTTCGAAAACTAGCGAAAATTAGGGTCAAGTCAGTGTTTTACAGTCTACTAAGGATGTTAGATGTCGATTCTTGCTACCTACCTGAAGGCCAGCAAATTGTGCGAGTGACTTTAACGTTTCTCCAGCACTGCTCGGCTAAGCTCTTGGAGAAGGGAGCTGAGCACACTTGTTTTTATTTAAAAACGCTCAAAATTTGGTCAAAATAATAAAATGGTAAAACTACAAAGTTTAGTACGACCCAGACGGGGTCCAAAGAATCGAACACGAAAGTAATTAAATAAACTTTGTTACCAGGCAAGCAGATCTGCCCCTCGTTTACACTACACCTTAACGTAAATAGTGAAACAAAAGCACTTAGTTAACAAGAAAAATTAAATAAATAAATAACAACGCCGCGTTAAAATGAGTCGATCAAAGGTAATTGAAAGCAATTAATAATCTTTCCGACCTTGTGACCAAGATCCCGCGTAAAGCAAACAGCTGTCAGTGGTGAGAGAGAGAGAGAGGGCGCCCTCCAACGGCGGTCAGGTTTGCCAATGACGTAACTCGGCAAAGGTGTTGCGTCACCAAGTAGCGTCGTGTTGAAAGGTCAGGTCCACAGTCACGGGCGGGAGGGAGGTCGTGATGCCGGGGGGACTTTTTCGTTTCCGGCCTTTTCTTTCACCCAAAGGGATAACTCACGGAGGTAAAACCGCCACTAAAAGCCTAGTAGAAGAGAGAGATACGCGTTACCCACAGAACATTTGCACAAAATGGCCAACAAAACATACCTGTTTCTTATCCAGAAACAGGCGTTAGAAAAGCTTAAAAAATGAGCTTGGATTCGCTCGGCGTGCTTTTACAAATGTCGGAGAAGATTCCGTTTCAGGTTTCAATCACAAAATCCACATGAGAGAGATACAAAGATTTTAATCACCAACACAAACAAAAAGTCAGCACGCCACGAGCGCTATTGGAAGAATGACCGCGAAGCCGAGGGCGGCGTTCTCTCCAACTATGCGCTGACATGGGGGTCGTTACGAATGAAATCAGTTTTAGCCGGGCGACAGAGTGAAATGGAGAGATACAGTAGGATTAAATAACAGCGTATGGTCTAGTGTTGTAATTTTGAGAAATATGAGGCAAATCACGTGGGCCAAGCCTAGCCGTTAGATTCCCATGCTAATACAAGGGCGTTCGGCAAATATTATGACTAACTTAATTGAATTTTTTAACCGTGACATTGTATTATAGTTTTTAATAAATCTAGTGTAATGTAGTAGTGGTTTTAAAATCGAACACCTACGATCAACTTATACACACAACACACACAAGCAAAAACATTTTGGTCCTTCGACCCGATGGATTAGCTACGAATGGAAAGGTTGAAGATAGCAGACGCACATCAAGCATACATCAAATCCAAGCAAGCATTCATCTCATTTATTGTCGATCATCAGTGACCATCCGTTTAAGATGTTGAGAATTCGGCCAAAAGTGAGTCCTTTCCATTATATTTCCTAGTTTAGTTAATTTCCGTCGGTTTGTGTAGTAAACAAAAAAGAAACGTTTGTTAGATCCACGAGGTATTAATCGTCGGCATGTTTGAAAGCAAGTCCGAATCTGTTAAAACGTTAACTCGCAAACGTGGTTCATTAAAAACAAGACTAACTCTTTTCGTAAAGTATTTAGACGCAGTAAAAAATTCATTTGCAATGTATTCAATAGCTCAGAAATTGAAGAATTAGAGTGTAGATTAGAAAAACAAATAGCTCTTTTAGAAGAATTTCAAGAATGCCAGACGGCTATTGAAATTGATGATCTTGAATGACAAATCACAGAAAGAGAAAACGTTGAAAATTCGTATTTCAGTTCATTATCAGAATGTAAACGCATTTTAAAAGTTTATTTGCAGAATAACGTGCAAGAAGATAAAATTTCGATCTCTGGTTCAGAAAAGTCAATTAAATTAATTTCGCAGTCTAGGCAGTCCGGTGTTAAGCTGCCCCAAATAGAACTGCCGCAATTTTACGGAAATTACGAAAATTAGCTGAGATCCGCGATACAATCTTTGATTCGCAATAATACGAAAATACTTAATATTTTTAAATTTCATTATCTGCGCGCACAACTTTATGATAACACGTCCCGTTGGAGGTATCTACCGAAAATTATTCGACAACCTGGCAATTTTTATGCGAAAGATACGATAATACTAGATTATTAGTGTATAATCATATCAAATCTCTTGGAATCATTCTATGGCATATTGCCTACGTTTTATTTTTAATTGTAGAAATCCTGACAATCGTAAACTGGGAGCTCTTATAGTCAGCGAAGCGTTAAAATGCTTGATTAAAATATCTCAAAACGAAAGCTTTCCCATTGAATTACGTTGTCTAGGGAGAGGAAAACCTATTAAATCCAAGTGTAATAGGATAAGTCTAAGCCCATTTCTTGATTTAGGTGATATCATTAGAGTAGGTGGAATTGTCACATTCTCAATTGAATAAACGACACCCTGTATTACTTTCGGCAAAACGCCTCTTGACAAATCTGCTCTGTACATATGAACACGAAAGATTATTGCATGCTAGGCCAGAAACGCTAGTGGCATCAATCCGTGAGACATACTGGCTCATAGGTGCCAGATAATCCATAATTGTATAAAATGTTAATACAGTCAATCCTAAACAGATAACTCCTGTTATGGGAGTATTGCCTAAATTGTGATTACAACCTATACATGCGTTTTAAAATGTTAGATTTGATTATGCGGGCCCTTTTCTGATCAGAGATAAGAAAAGACGCGGAAGTAAAAGTGTAAAATGTTATCTCAGTCTCTTTGTATGTTTCCCGACTAACCCTGACACTCCCGCAGCTTCAAATTTTGTTTGGAACAAAGACATTTGAATTTGGTCGACAGAAACGCTCAGAAATACTTAATATTTCATCAGTTCGACTTTTCAAGGATGCTAAGTGGTATTTCAAGGACATGCACATTTGTGTGCCTTGGGAGTGAAACCAAAGAAATCACAATTGTGAACAACTTATTTAATTTTTTGTGAAATTCTAAAAAATAATTACTATATTTATTCAAACATAAATAAACATTGCACTTGACTCTAGAATGACTTTTGCAACCTTCGAGTCTACGTCGCACTGGATTTTTGAGATCTTCATTTGTTGGCCAATGTTCAAATCCATCGTAACGTCGATCTTGATAAGGCATTGGCGCGGAGATGTTTCTTTTCCTTTTGGTTCTGGTTCTTCTTCATTTTCTGTCATATCTTCTTCTGTTAAACGACGCTTTTTTGTTCCTGAAATCAAATACTCTCCCAAATTCAGCCGAAATTCTAAAAGATCCATAACTTTTTTTGTGGGAATTCCAAGCATCGCTTTTGTATTCCATCCAAATGTTTGTAATAGATAGATCGAATAAATGAAAAGTTACCTTGACCGTCCATTTCCTTGTTTTCAAAAAAGGACGATTGTATTCAATAATTTGGTCGCACATGTCAACTCCACCCATTTTTTGGTTGCAGTTCTTAACTACTGAGAGGTATGTTGTCTTCGCTACTATCTGAATCATTATTATTATTAAGAGGAGCATTATTTTCAAAACCAACATTGTCAGTGTTGTTTGATTCCCAACCACCGTCTTCTTATCATAAATTTCATCTGAATTGTTTTGCAATCTTGCCGCATTTCCTAAACGTAAAAAACGGCAAAATTTTAGCAAAGTGAGCACTGTCCTCCTTTATATTGTAATGATTCACCGACAGCAGCCGGCGTCAGTCTGTCTCTTGCGTCATCGCCGACGCGCCTTAGACCAGAAACTTCGGGTATCTCAAGATTACGCTAGCGGTGGAATCAACCCCAGACATTCCGTCGCGTACTGGAATGTTCGCTTATAAAAGCACGCGGCCGGTGAATGGAAGACAATTCAGCGTTAGACAGTTCGGAACTAAAGTCGCGTTAGATTTTTTCGCTCGGCTGTTAAAATAAATTAGATTTAAGCTTGTAAATAAATGTTAGTGTTATAGTGTAAATGTATAAATAAATTAGTTTATTACAATATTATAAGCTATGTTAACTCCCATGGCTCACAATTGTGAAACTTTTAAACAGACCTAACTTTCAAGCTCATTTTGAAAGCATTTATGGCTAAAATGTATCAAATTACTAAATTTAACATTTCTTTGGATAAATATATGCATTAAATTGTTATAAACATAATTAATTTAACAAATATAGGCTACTTACTTTTGGACGGCATGTTGCCAAAAAACCGCGTGCACTAATTGCGCCACAGAAAAATAAAACATGGTGCAAACGTCCTCGTGCGCATGTCGAACCGTAGTCGACACAATCATATGATGCAGGATTTGACGTAGTTAGCATGAATTTTGAACCTTATTTACAGAAAAAATAAGGAAGTCACAACTGTAACCTCTGGTAGTGTAAGGGCTAAGGCGGTCCACTTGGAACTACTGACCGAGTTAACAACTGAAGCATTTATTGCAATTTTTCGGAGTTTTGTGTCAAGACGTGGCAAACCGTATTTATTCTGATAATGGGAAAAACGTTGTAAGCGCGCAGTCAGAGCTAAAAGAGAGCAACAGAATGAGATTCTAAAGGAAGCTTTCGCTAATGAAAGAGCCGACCCATAGTCCTCATTTTGGAAGTCTAGGGGAGGCGGGTATCAAATCCTCTAAATAGCATATGGAGAGAGTAATGTCTAATGCTTGTTTAACATACGAACAATTTTATATAACGCTTACTCAATTCGAAACCATTTTAAATTCCCGACCTTTAACTCTTCTCTCTGCTGATCCCAATGATTTCGACGTCCTCACCCTGGCTCGTTCTTTTAATTGGTCGACGACTCACGTCTCTATCAGATCCTGATGTTACGAACGTTAAGAAGAATCGTCTATCGATATATCAACTCGCGCAAAAGCTGCCGCAACATATTTGGAAACGTTGGGCTAAAGAATACGTTTCAGAACTACAACAGCGAATCAAGTGGAAAGAAGGCCAGCTACATCTACGAGAAGTCATCATACAAGATAATTTACCTCCTCTTCAGTGGCATCTATGGCGAATCATCCGTTTACATCCGGATCCAGATGGTGTTACGCGAGTAGCTTCTATTCGCACGGTTACAAAGTTGACCCTTTCAAGATAGGGGATGTTAAGATTTAGTTTGCAAGATCTGTTTCTTATTGCGCCTCTGGCCCAGCTAGGGCTTACGTTAGATAGCGAAAATGAGGGTCAAGTCAGTGTTTTACAGTCCACTCAAGATGTTAGATGTTGGTTGTATTATAGTTTTTAATAAATCTAGTGTTAAGTAATAGTGGTTTTAAAGACACCTACGATCAACACAAACACACAACACACACAAGCAAAACAGCTTTCTTTTCACATCTAATTGTATTTGTAATAGTGTTACGTAGCGATTTATAGTACTTCCAGCCAACTAAGCTTTTCGAACGTTTAAATTTAGCCAGGGCATTTTTCCTCATTGTCATCGCCGAATTACATCAGTAACGCTTACCCAGTATTCATAGTCCCGTCTTAAGTTATTGCTTAAAAATAGTAAAAACTTACAGTATCTTCTAAATTCTATTATATTAGTGTAAATTTATATGAAATATTTATGTAAATGACGGAATGTAAAGATAAATAAATACATAAACAATTTGAGCGGTCAAAATGTCAAATGAAATGGCCGAAAAAACTTTACAACATATCATATCTTGTGCCTTTAATATATTTAAGACAGTTGCATGACAGCTGTCAACTCCTATTTTTGAGTTATGACATACACGTCAGTTTTATTTAATGGAAACCATAGTAGGCCATGATTGAAGAAAAATGGCATCCTTTTTACCTTTTCAACGATGTAACATTCGATGTGGTTATCTAAAAAAAAAAAAACGACGGAGATACGGCAGTTTTTCTCTTTTGAAATTGTTAATATGGTTGGCCATGGAAACAAATGTTTATTGACAAACGCAATGATATCACTTTGACGTTTTGTTCGCAGTTTCTTTTTTTTACGTAAGTTTCAGAATCAAAACTCTAATACCAACAATGGTTCAGCATTTCAATAGAACCTTCAACCTCTGCATATCATTTGTTTCCGGCTGAGAAAACTTCAGTGTTACTATAATTTCATATTTCCTTCAATTTTGGAAATTTTTAAAATTGTTTTAACGTCAACCCTTTTTTGTATCACAAAATCTTCTAAGCGGACACTAAATCGCGCAACTATACACTTTACGTTTCGCAGTCGTTCGACTGCTTCGTCAGCCCTTTTCTGTAAACACTCACTTTATGACTATTTTCTGTTGAGATAGGGTTCATTTTCATCACCTACTCGAAATACTGTTATGTATCAAACAGGAACATATTGAAATACAAAACCAATAATTCGACCTTGGAAGATCATTCTTGTGGTTCTGAAAAGAACCTTTCAAAATTCACCGGATGGACAACTGCAAGTATACCGGGGTCGGAAAATAGGACTTGACCTTTGTACTACAAATCTAAACTATCAAGAACAAAAATAAACTAAAAATATTTCTAAAGATGTTCAACCACCATTATTTGTAATACATAAATTACACCTCTTTAAAATCGAATTTACTGCTTTCCTAGTAAATCGTCTCTTAAAAGCTCTCTCAGGTCTTCTGTTGTTATATACGACCTTCGATAGACCCTATCTTTTAATCTGAAAGAATCAATAAACTTTAAATTAATTTTTGTATCGTGGATAGATTTTTTAAAAGATATGTTTTCCTTTATTAAGAGGTAATAAATCTATTTTACCTTCAATTTTTGAACTGATCGATTTAATTATAAAATGACAATCATATTCGCACCTGTTATGAATTATTACAGAAATAGAATAAGTATCTTTGCAATTTCTATGTGCGTTACCTCTAAATTTACCACTTAAATGGCAATGATCTCTAACTTTTTATAATTCCGTGCTTCTGTAAATGGTTTCGAACATATGAAACAATATTCTATACTTTAAAATTTTTTTCTCCTTCGCTGGTCAGATGCATAGAAACTACATTTGTAATCCTCTCATTTAATTGTAAAGCAATTTGTTCTAATTTTTTTGCAAACCGAATGTCACAATCTTTTTCGGTGTACAGTTCAAATTTTGAAAATGATCATGGAAGGAACATTTTAAATAGAACGCAATACTAAACTCTTCATATTTTTGATATCTTTGAAAAGTTTCAGTAGCTTGAGCGTCTTGATATTTTAGCAGAATACTTCCGATATCTGCGTAAATAACCAACGGCGCTGGTAATATATTTTTAAAATTATTAAAATGTAAAAAAAGAAAAATTTAGTTCTTTAGTTCTCTTCTTTGTTTTTTATAATATACTTTAGTTTTGCATTTTAGTCACCAAACGAATCATTTTCTTTATTTCGTAAATATTCTGTTTATCGCCGATGTTTTATTAATGATAATAGACTTTGCTAAAAACAAAGAAGGTGTTTATTCTTTAATTATTTAATGGTGACAACCAGAATTTAAAACATTGTAATAAGTAAACATTCATAATCCGTTCGGTTTGTTAATTATTATAAATTCGCTTCGTGTGCGCCGTTCAATGAATAACATATTCTATTATATACAATATGAATTATTAATATAAATCTATTAAAAGTTTAACAAAATTCAAAACGCTTTTGCAACTCTGTCCTGTGTTTTTAGCGCACTAGTTTTAAATCGTTCCACGTTTCACTGTAAGTAGGTATTATTTTTACGATTTTAATTAATTGCATAGTTTATTCGTACGAGTATCGCAGTACTTTTTCATCAGCTGGTTAACGATCTATCTATTATGTGTCACGATCGAGTTTTACAGCTTTATTTTCTGAATAAATATCATAAAACGTTTATGACACACTTACTGTTATGAATGCGGCGTTTTAATCTTTACATCTGACGTAACATACTTTAGGGTAATTTTTTAATTAATTGTAAACTCTTACATAGAATTTTTTTAAATATTTGCCCCGTAATCTGTGACATCGATTCTTATCCTCGTTTTTTTACGGAACGTCGAAAAATGTCTTTTTTTATAAAGAGTCGTACCTTACACGTTAAGTTAATTTAATGTAGTTTTAAAAGATTAAATTTTTAACCTACGTTTCTAGTTCATATGCAACTGATTGCAAGAACGCTCAAAATAATAATAAATATTTTAAATGTCTTGACACATACATAATGTATACATGTCTAGGACATTTGATTAAATACTAAAATCACTAGCATTTCGTTACTGTCATTATTATCACTGTCATATAAATTTACAAAAATATACCCATCCTATTTATATTATACCATTAAGTATTATAATAAGAATTTAGACATTTATATTTTTTAATTGAAAATTTACATTTGTATCATAGTTTTCACTTGCAAATGTCCTAGTAGATGAAATCGGTCGTGAGTACAAATAAAAATTTATAAATAAGACATTGACATATTATTTCTGATTAAATTAGACTGAACACCTTAGGTTGTTTGCACTTTGATTAAACAAAAACAAGTGTTTTTCCAATGCTTTAATTTAAATAATACCGCGCGATGTAATCATTTCGTTATACACTGCGTTCGTAAAGTATGGAATAAATTCATTTTCTACGAAATAAACGATTTTTATGTAAAATCCTGAAACAGGACGATTTTTAATTTAAAAATGACACTGTTTTAGTGGAATTTTGCATCTCTCCCTCGAACCCCCTCCGAGTGACAGTTGCCCCTTTAAAATTTTTAAACGGAATGGGGGGACATGTGATACCTCATTTGAAAGGGCTTTTCATTCTCTATTCAGTAGTATAAATTTTTTTTTAATTCCTATTTTTTCTAAAAAGAATAATACATTTTAAAATCAACACACAAAATTTTAAAATGGATTATTTGGATGACGTTTTCCCCAGTAGATGGATTGGTCGAAGGGGGCAATTGAGTTGCTGGCTGGATCTCCTGATCTAACACCTCTCGATTTCTTTTTATGAGGATTTCTAAAAAGTAAAGTCTCCAGAACTAAACCAAACAGTCTTGAAGAACTAGAAGACAGAATAAGAAATGAAATACGAGGAATCAGTCCGGAAATAATCGACAATGTTTTGCGTGAGTTTGAATTTCGTCTTGGTTATTGTCAAGAGGTAGGAGGAGGACATTTTGAACAGTTTCTTTGATATTGGTGTTATTACTTTTACTTTTACCTTGATTACATACATTAGTATCTACAGTTTCTACTCGTTTTCATAAAGAATTTTTAAAAAATTTACAAAATTTGGAATTAATCAAATTATCCTGGAAATGAAATGTTTTAGATGAAAGTCAGCAATGTTTGTACTATTGTCATGAATCAAATGGTTCCCAGTTCGAACATTTCATTTAAATTATTTCATTTGAAAATTTTGTGTGTTGATTTTAAAATGTATTATTATGTATATATTTTTTCTAAAAAGAAGAATTTTAAAAAAATTCTTATCTACTGAATAGAGAATGAAAAGCTCTTCCAAATGAGGTATCACATGACTCCCCATTCCATTTAAAAATTTTAAAGGGGCAACTGTCACTCGGAAGGGCTGGAGGGGGAGATACAAAATTCCACGTCATTTTTTAATAAAAAATCGACCTGTTTCAGGATTTTACATAAAAATCGTTTATTTCGTAGAAAATGAATTTATTCCATACTTTACGAACGCAGCGTATATTTAAAAAGAACTTCATTAGATTAAACGCCTTAAAGTAAAAACATTTTGATTATAATCTATTTCAGCATGCCTCAAAATGTTTTTTGTTATATGATGTGTATATTTAGAGACCCTTACGTCTGTGGTGAGTTGCTGATACGATAAAGTCGAAATGTCGCCTTCTGTTTTCTAATTATTATTTTTTAATTGTGCATTATTGTCAATGTAAATTAGTGGATACACGTTCGAACAGCTACGTAGCTGTATAATTACTATAACAATATAATAAAAATAACTCCAGATTATAGTATTACATATAAACACATTAGAATATAAAGAAAGCTGTAAATTTAAATGACTGCTGATAATTCTGTTATCTATGGAACTAAACATTGAGTTTTACCTAGAGCTGAGTAGTAGAATCGCGAACTTCTCTTTCCATAAAGATTGCGCAAATTTACTCAACTCTGGATAAGGTTGTTCAAATTGATATGAAGAACTTTTTCTGCATATTCTCTTTTCAATCTTTTTGTTGTAATATTCTCAGTGTTAAAGTATCGATGATTTGAGCGCGAGTTTCATTGCTTTATGGTGTTACAATTATAGGTCGAGCGGCCCTCCAAAAGAGAATTATGGCTTTGCTGCGTAAAATCGAACATTGTGTAAATGGAGTTCAACCGGCTTGGGAAGAAACTTTCATGAATTGGAATTCGATGTGCAAGAATTTGGCCTCTTATCCTAAGGCGAAAATCGAAGATGGACAAATGGAACCATTTCATCGTTCGATGGGAAAACGTAGAGCATCACACCAGAACTCTGAACATGAATTAGAAGTATTTCTTATATCCTTGCATTTTAATTCCCGTTTAATAAGATTCATTTTAGGATCAAATTAACGAATGGGCGAATATGACAGGATTTCTTTGTGCCTTGGGTGGTGTTTGTTTACAGCGAAAATCTCCTTCTAGGCCCGCTTTGCCTGCATCATCTTCACATTCGAGTTACTCAAGTTTGTCATCTATTACCATCAGTTCGATGGGTACAGTTAGTACATTGTCCGATTCGAGAAAACCAAGTGTTTTGACTAGCACAACTCAAGAACAGAGACAGTATTGTCCGGTAACTCAGTAAGTGTCATAAATTATATCCTTAAAACGGTAATGATGTATCTTGTTTATTAGGTTTGTTGATCTATTATTACGTCTGTTGGTATGCAACAACGAGAAATTCGGAGCACAGATTCAAAAACATGTCAAGGAACTTGTTGGTCATGAAATGTCTTCAGCTTTATATCCGATATTGTTTGAACAGATTAAAACAATTGTAGACAAGTTTTTTGATCAGCAAGGACAAGTTGTCGTTTCAGAAGTTAATACACAATTCATCGAACACATTATATTTATAATGAAGAATATTTTAGACTGTACTAAAAATGAACAACCTTCAGAACATTTAGGTGTAACTAGTATTGAAGGAATGATGCTGGCAGTTGTGAGGTATTGTTTAGGGTCAAAATGTACAGGGTGTTACAATGCAAATACCTCAAGGGAGATCTCGCTTATTATAAGAGATTTAATTGGAATTGAACAGATTTGTCTTTGACATATTTTTTAGTAAGCGAAATCTTCATATTGAAGTTGAAATTTGTAACACAGCTGTATTGGTAGTTATAAAATAAGATTATTTTTAGGTATGTGAGACATCTGGATATGACTGTGCATGCAATCCATATAAAAACAAAATTGTGTCAATTAGTGGAGGCTATGATGAAAAGACGTGATGATTTAGCATTTCGTCAAGAAATGAAATTTAGAAATAAATTGGTCGAATATTTAACTGATTGGGTGATGGGTACATCTCATCAAATAGCGCCACCCAGTTCTGGTGATGTCACAATGATAACGAGGGATTTAGACCAAGCTTGTATGGAAGCAGTCGCGGCGTTGCTACGAGGATTACCATTACAACCCGAGGAATCTGATAGGGGTGATTTAATGGAGGCAAAAAGTCAGCTGTTTCTAAAGTATTTTACTTTATTCATGAATTTATTGAATGATTGCTCTGATGCTGCTGATGTCGAAAAGGACGTATCAAGACAGAGGGTTAACGCTGGAAAATTGAACACGTTAAGAAATGCCACAATACAAGCTATGTCGAATTTGTTATCTGCTAATATAGACAGTGGTCTTATGCATTCTATAGGTATGAAACGGATTTCGTTCCTTCTGTGTTGTAACTTATAATTATTATAGATTTGGGTTACAATCGAGATTTACAAACGAGAGCTGCGTTTATGGAAGTGTTAACAAAAATATTGCAACAAGGCACAGAATTTGACACACTTGCAGAAACAGTATTAGCAGATCGCTTCGAGCAATTAGTTCAACTTGTAACAATGATCAGCGACAAAGGAGAACTACCAATTGCTATGGCTTTAGCAAATGTAGTGACAACCTCTCAGATGGATGAATTGGCCCGAGTATTTGTCACACTTTTTGACGCTAAACACCTTCTTGCACCGCTTTTATGGAACATGTTTTACAGAGAAGTCGAAGTTTCCGACTGCATGCAGACTTTGTTCCGTGGAAATTCTTTAGGAAGTAAAATAATGGCCTTCTGTTTCAAAATTTATGGGGCGAGTTATTTGCAGACTTTATTAGAGCCGTTGATCAGACCATTGTTAGATGATCCTTGTTACAGTTTCGAAGTTGATCCTGCAAGGTATTATTTTTAAAATTTGATAACTTTATTACTCTGACTTCCAATAAGGTAAGGGCACCATTAGTTGACATTTACCCAATTGTTGACATGTTGAGATAAGAACGAATTTTTTCTGATTTAATTGCAATAAAAGACATTTGGTGGTATTTTTGTAGGCCACCCACAAATATAATTTTTTATTGATTCAAATTTTAGCATTTTGTCGGTATCAGTTTGATATAAATTCTTATGTTTCATCATTAGCAAAAATTACTAACTTTTTATTAAAAATGTATTTCAAGGTATTTTTTGTGCATCACTTTGTTATACATATATATTTTACAGGATACATTTATGCATGTAGATATGTTATACAGTGGCCGGCAAGGAGTTAGAAACATGTGGGAAACTTTTTTATTATTGATTTTTCAGAAAAATCTATTGTTTATGAAAGTTTCTGCATCTTCCCAAACTCAAAATGCACATATCAAAATTTGAATACTTCTAGTCATATACCGAGGAAATAAAAATATTTGAAATCGACATAAGAGTAAAGTACCTTTATTTTGCAAAATACGTGGAAAGATTGTTTGGAAAAGTTATTCAGAATTGTTATGAGATCTCGAATATGAAATTTACCGTCTACGATGAAACAAGAAATTTTACATATTTTTCAGAACAGAATATGGGGTATCCCAAGTTGAGTGACTTGTTAAAAATTTTCGGGGTAAGGAATATACAAAAATTCTGAAAATTAGTACACTACCCTAAGGGAAAGCGATCTTTCAGATTAAAATATTTTCACTTTTAAAATCACTTTCGGTTATACCGGAAGTCGCCGTTAATTTTCTTATTTTAAATGAAATGCTATACTTTTTATTGCAAATTTTGATTCTACACATTATTCTAAATAAAAAGTGTTAAGGCTTTCCTTCACCTAAACGTAACCGATTTTGATATATCTTCAAATTTGTTTAAAACATTGTTTTGGTGACCTTTCATTTAAGAGAATGTATTTACGCCAATTCCAAATTTCAAGTTTCAAGTGGCATGTCGTTTGAAAGTGTAATGTTCAGGCTTTCAAATCATATCTTAATTATCCATGAAAAATTCACAGGCTGGTCACAAAAATTCATATGCTCGTCAAATGTTGCCTGCTTGCAAATTCTGGTGAACGGCAAAAATTCTTAAAATGATTATATATTATGAGTATTATTAAATACATCACATTTTCTAGTACAAGGTGCTAACTTTAACGGTCTGCTGTTTCAAAGATAAAGCAGATTGTATATTAATTTTTTCGATTTTGGCGTTCTCGTGGGCCAGCGATTAGTGTGGTGTAATTTTTGTGCACGTTTCATTTGCACCCTGTATATAACATACTTCATAATTAGTACCAGACAATGAATAATTGGACTGTATTTTTTTTAGTTGCAGCACGTTAGCAGTTCCTTTTATTACACTCTAAAGCATACTGATTATTTTAATTAACTTTATTTATTTTTTGAAAATGGTACAAACAAATACAAACTATTTTCTTAGGCTGTGAAACATACATATCCGTAAATGAATAGAGGACTGTATGTGGATCTCTTGAATTCGCAAACATTAATAAATGATTACGTTAAATAACTGCGGTAGTAATCAATGCGTACACACATTTCAGACACAAATCTCTCCAAAAGTAGTAATAACTACGGAACACGGTGAAAGATATAGAGGTGTTCTAACAATAGTTTCGGTGCCGGTCCACGAACGCGAGAAATTAGTATGGGAATGAGATAGGTATCACCTTAGGCCTAGTATGCGAGGCATCATTTCGATTAACATGTTTTGTTGACGCGCTTTTGGTCTGCATCGTATAACCTGTGAGCAACTAAAAATCAGATTAGAGTCGGCGGTGCAAAGAAAAAGTATGTCTGTTACTAACGCGGGTTAGGCTGATCTGACAGTTCATGAATGTATTAGGTTACTTAATTCTGTTAATCACAGACATACATTTTCTTTGCACCACCTACTCTAATCTGATTTTTATTTGCTCACTTTTTTTTATATATATATAATATAAATATATCGCGCATTGTCCACCTCTCCTATGAGTTGAAAGCGTGGACAACAGAGCGAGTCAGAAAATGGTATCTTCGAACTGTTACTACGGCTGTCTGAAATGCAGTAGCGTAACTACGGTAGTAGGGACCCATATACACGCACTTAATCAGCCGTATTTAGAACGTCTGTAGTTATAACTACTGTAGTTAGCTCTCGTGTATACCTATGTAGCCAATTAGCTATATTTCTTTCATCACAAAATTCGCGAAAATCAGCAACCAACAGATGGCACTTTTAATAAGAAAAACGAAGAGTTATCATCAATGTTTTGCTTCCATTCATTATTATCTGTTACGTTAATAGCTGTAGTAGTTGCCATGGAAGGTAAGGAAGGTGTTTATGTCTGGGGACGAAAAAAATTGTTTGCAACAGTTAGAGGAGAGCGGGGTAATTGCGAACACTTAAGGGAGAACGGAAATAAAACAAAACCAAATTAAGTTACGAATGCTATTTATTACTGAAAGTTTACGTAAACTAATCAATCTTAAGTTCCCATAATCAACGTAAATAAATTTTCAAAATAAAATCAAATTCTAACAAGAAAAAACAAACCTTGGTGATCCGGGATTACCCCACAGCGCGTGGACATAGTCTAATTAGTACAGAAATCACAGAGAAATCCCCTCGATGTGCTGGCACTACTCGTGCAGTCTTCGTGGGCCCATATATTACATTTGACGTTGGACGTTAATTCACTTAAAAGATCCCGGATTTCTATGTTATCGCTAAAATATTGTACACCTATTCAATTTTACTCTAAAATTAGATGAAATTGTTGGAAAAAATCAAGTTGATATACCTTGTACAGTGAGCACGGCCTCAGTGCACCACTCACTGTTCGGAACTATGTTCGGGCTCGACTCGCGATTGCGTCATTGGGAATATCTAAAATCCTTTTCTAACACAGCTAAACTGGTATGTCCGCCATTACCCGCCCTACGTGATTACCCCATTCTCCCCTAATTTTCAAATGTGAAAAATTAGTTGAAAATAACAAAAGCTGATTGTGTCACCTCAAGTAAACAAAAGACATAGACTGCTCTTACAAATGAGTTTAATTAATTCCCAGGAAATACGGCTGTGAGTATAATTTTTTTGAATTCATTGTTTTCAATTATCATTTCTATACCAATTCAAGTAAACTACAATAATTCACAAGTAAATAAAAATGTAGTAATTTATGTGAATTGGTAAATACGGTTCATCTTCTACTTACTGGATAAAGTCTTCAAAATCATCAATTTTTGGGTTAATAATAAATAATAATAACAATAATAAAACTGTAACAACAAACAACGATAACTGTAGTAGAGTCGACGAAAACCGCTGTGTGTTCTTCGGCTTTAGGGCGCTGACACACACAGCGGTTTTCGCCGATTCGATCACAGAGTCGTCTGCCGAGTCGGTACATCTTTCAATAGATTTTGAATTACGGAAACCACACAGAGCGGTGATCGAATCGGCGAAAACAGCTGTGTGTCATCGCTCTAACTGTAGTAGAGTCGACGAAAACCGCTGTGTGTATCTTCGCCCTTAAGCGAGACACACATTGAAGCAATCAAGACTGCGATTACGGTAGCGAACACGGGAGCGGTTGTTCAATTTCTTAAGTTTTTTTTTTACACTAAACTAATATTTATTAACACTTCACCTTGCGTAATTTAATTGATTCGCGTTCATTAATTTTTAGTGTCAATAGATACGTTTAAACCCGTGTAGTAGGGGAGAGTTGCGTATATTGGACCGGCTCCAAAATTGGACCACTTCAATTCTATTTAAATTAAAACCAACTAGAAGTATCTATCGGTATTAAAAAAAATACTTGCAGAAACGTTGTTTAATACAGTACCATTTGAGGTATATGTAGTGCTTACTGTTATTGAAGTTTCTAGTTTATTTTTATTTATTCAAAAGCGGTCCAATTTAGGAGCCGGTCCAATATACACCACTCCCCCCCATAAGTAAGTATAAAGCCTTGTTAGTTGAAAATTAAAAATTTTTCTTGTTATGTTTTATTTTGAGAGTATTTTTCTATAAAACTTGTCTAACACTGTCAATAATTGGTGCCCTTACCTTACTTCAATTAGATACAGAAATATCTTTTTAAAAGAGCAGAAAACTTCTTACAGTACAGCATATTTTTATTTATTTTCTTTCTTTTGACTTCAAAATTTATTTTACGTATCAAATTTAAGTATTATAAAAAAAAATCTGTTTCAGGATTGAGTTGAACGAAGACATAGAAGAAAACCGACAGAATTTAATTGCTCTGACTCAGAAAGTATTTGATGCTATTGTCTGTTCAGCCGATAAATTTCCTCCACAGTTAAGATCGATGTGTCACTGTTTGTATCAAGTTTTAAGCAAACGATTCCCTCAATGCCCACAAAGTAACATCGGGGCTGTAGGCACAGTAATATTTCTCCGTTTTATTAATCCTGCTATTGTATCACCACAGGAAATGGGAATTGTAACGAAACAGGTCCCGACTTCAGTCAAGCGGGGTCTGATGTTGATGTCAAAAATATTGCAGAATATTGCCAATCATGTTGAATTCAGTAAAGAACAACACATGTTACCTTTTAATGACTTCTTACGGGCACACTTTGAAATTGGGAGACGGTGAGAGTTTCATGCTATTTCACTTTTGGTGGTGGTTATAAAATGTGAATTGTTACAGATTTTTTATACAAATTGCATCTGATTGTGAGACTGTTGATACAACATCACACTCAATGTCTTTCATCAGTGATGCAAATGTGCTAGCATTGCACAGGCTGCTTTGGAACCATCAGGAAAAGATTGGCGATTATCTCTCAAGTAGCAGAGATCATAAAGCAGTAGGTCGAAGACCATTTGATAAAATGGCCACACTTTTAGCTTATTTAGGTCCACCAGAACATAAACCAGTGGATTCACAGTAAGTGTTATGGCGTGTTAAGTGAGTCAGATATTTGATAAATTGAATTTTTTAGTTTATTATTTTCATCATACGCTAGATGGAGCTCTATAGATATGTCATCGAATAATTTCGAAGAAATTATGGTTAAACATAATATGCACGAGAAGGAGGAATTTAAATCTATAAAATCGCTGAACATCTTCTATCAAGCAGGAACAAGCAAAGCTGGTTTTCCTGTATTTTACTACATTGCAAGAAGATACAAGTAAGTCGCTTAATAAATAATTGATTTCAAAAACTTATCGTACTTTTTAGAATTGGAGAAACTAATGGAGATCTTTTGATATATCACGTAATTCTAACTCTGAAACCTTTCTGTCACTCACCATTCGAGTTGGTAGTTGATTTTACACACACTTGCTCTGATAATAGATTCAGGTAAGCACACCGACTTTTTTTTTTTAAATTGTTATTAGTGTTATATTTACGTTTTAGAACCGAATTTTTGCAAAAATGGTTCTATGTTCTACCAGAGGTGGCCTATGAAAACATACATGCTGCATACATTTATAATTGCAATAGTTGGGTTCGAGAGTACACTAAATTTCACGACAGAATTTTAGCTCCTTTGAAGGTAGGTAATCCTACGAAAACATGTTGACAACATGTACATACTATATTACAGGGAAATAGGAAGTTAATATTTGTGGACGCTCCAAATAAATTAAACGACTTTATAGAGCCTGACCAGCAAAAGTTGCCTGGTGCAACTTTAAGCTTGGATGAAGACCTCAAAGTGTTCAATAACGCTCTAAAATTATCGCACAAAGACACGAAAGTTGCAATAAAAGTAGGCCCAACAGCCATACAAATTACATCATCTGAGAAAACCAAAGTTCTATCTCACTCTGTCTTATTGAATGACGTATACTATGCTTCAGAGATAGAAGAAGTTTGTTTGGTAGATGATAATCAGTTTACATTAACAATTGCGAACGAAAGTGGACCCCTAAGTTTTATTCATAATGATTGTGATAGTATTGTTCAGGCTGTTATACATATAAGAAACCGTTGGGAACTAAGTCAACCAGTAATTATCAAAAAAATGTACGTGTATTTTGTTATTTTATATGTATTTATACATTTTAGGACTCGGTGACTGTTCATCAAAAAATAAGACCCAAAGATGTACCAGGTACTCTTCTAAATATGGCACTGTTGAATTTAGGTTCTTCGGATCCGAATCTTCGAACCGCTGCGTACAATCAATTATGTGCTTTAACTGCCACCTTTGACCTAAAAATTGAGGGGCAATTACTTGAAACATCAGGGCTATGCATTCCTTCTAACAATACGATATTTATAAAGTCTGTGTCAGAAAAACTTGCAACAAACGAACCTCATTTAACCTTGGAATTTTTAGAAGAATGTATACAAGGATTTCGAGTCTCCAGCATTGAGCTAAAACATCTCTGTTTAGAATATATGACGCCTTGGCTAGCAAATTTGGTTCGGTAAAAAAATAAGAAATGATCTCCTAATAATAAAATTTTATCGAATTGATTTTAGGTTTTGTAAACCATCAGAGGAAAACAAACGTCAAAAACAGGTCGCACAAATATTAGAAAAATTGATATTGTTAACAATTGAGGAAGTAGAAATGTACCCTTCCATTCAGGCTAAAATTTGGGGATCCATCGGACAAGTTCCAGAATTGATTGACATGGTCTTAGATAATTTTATACATAGATCAGTTAACTCGGGACTTGGATCTCCTATGGTTGAAATAATGGCTGACACTGCCGTTGCTTTAGCATCAGCCAATGTACAGTTAGTTGCCAAAAAAGTAATAGGTCGTTTATGTAGAGTAAGTTACTTTTAAAAAATGTATTTTTTCTGATTAAATTTTTTAGGTTGTAGATAAAACTTGTCAGTCACCGACACTATTACTAGAACAACATATGATGTGGGATGATATTGCTATTTTAGCTCGATATTTACTAATGTTATCTTTCAATAATTGTTTAGATGTAGCCAGGCATTTGCCATATCTTTTTCATACCGTAACATTTCTTGTATGTTCTGGTTCTTTAAGTATGAGAGCATCAACTCATGGATTGGTTATTAATATAATCCATTCGTTGTGCACATGCACGAAACCATCTTTTTCTGAAGACACGCAAAGAGTTTTGCGCTTGTCTTTGGATGAGTTTTCGTTACCCAAGTTTTACTTGCTATTTGGTATAAGTAAAGTAAAATCAGCTGCAGTTACTGCTTTCCGCTCAAGTTACAGACATCCAAATGAGAGATGGTAATTTGTTTTTTAGTAATGAGCTAAGAAAGTTTAATATTAAGTTAGTGACCGCCGTAGGTTTGGCACGGAAAGAAGTTTTTCTGGAGCATCTTCGCAAGACCGTGAACGTTTGTCTTTAACATCGCTAGAAGTAATCACGGATGCTTTGCTGGAAATTATGGAAGCTTGCATGCGTGATATACCTGACTGTGATTGGTTAAACAGTTGGACGTCTTTGGCGAAAGGGTTCGCTTTTTGTTTTAACCCTGCCCTTCAACCAAGAGCTCTGATCGTGTTCGGTTGCATCAGTAAAAGTGTTAGTGATCATGATATGAAACAGTTGTTACGCATACTTGTTAAAGCTTTAGAAAGCTTCAATGATATGGTTCTAATTGAAGCTCTCGTCATGTGTCTAACAAGACTGCAACCTTTACTGAGACCAGAGTCTCCAATACATAAGGCCCTATTTTGGGTAGCCACTTCAGTATTACAATTAGATGAATCTTCCTTATATGCATCAGGACTTGCTCTACTCGAACAGAATCTACATACGTTAGATTCGCAAGGTGTGTTTGATGAAATTGTAAGTATTAGAAATATTTTATGCTCCTCTTAACAATTGATTACAATCTCAAATTTATTTTAAAAAATATCTAACTTACGTAAATGCTTACTGTGTTAAAACAAAGTGAAATTTGAAAGTTACAAGGTGGTACCACAAAATGATATTTTTTCATGCTTGACTTGGTTTTTTAGGACTTGCCGACGTGTCGTCCACTATTGCAAGGGACTTCTTCGGGGCTTCTCTATAGCTGGTCTTGTCGCTGCTTCTTTCTGTCGCTGTAGATGCATAGACACAGTGTCTACGCGGCTAGAGAGTAGCCCTGAAGAAGTCCTTGCAAGAGTGGACGAAACGAAACATCCGAAAAAACCAAAACACGGTTGCAGCCCGGCAAATCGAGTGACGCATGAACCCCGGCCGCGCAAGCCTTTAAACCTGGATATTTTTTCATATTTTACAACCTTAAAAAACATGAATTTAAAATTAAAATTGTCAAATGAAGAACTATTTTTTTTCGCGGATTTAAAAATGATGTTTCTAGATCATATTGTTTTTCCAAAATCTTGCTTGCTTAATAGAAAAAAAGTTCTTTCAGTATAAAGGCACTAATTGTTGACACTGTTAGAGAAGGTTTATAGAAAAAAGTGCTGTCAAAATAAAACAGTACAAGAATAATGAAAATTTTTTAACGAACACAAATAAGGCTTTATACTCTCCAAATTAACGTGGTTATTAATTTTTTCTCATTAATCAACTGATTAATTAAAAAAAAACGGAGAAATATTACTGTGCCTACATCCTCGATGTTACATTGTAGGCAATGAGGGAATGCTTAAAACTTGATACAAAGAAAGACACATCGATCTTAACTGTGGAGGAAATTTATCATCTGAACAGGCAATAAGATCAAACAGAGTCAGAGCAATTAAATGCTGTCGGTTTTCTTCTATGTCTTCGTTTAACTCAATCCTAAAACAGATTTGAAATAAATAAATAAATTTTGAAGTTAAAAGAAAGAAAATAAGCAGAAATATGTTGTATTGCAAGAAGTTTTTTGCTCTTTTAAACAGATATTTCTGCATCTGTTTGAAGTAAGGTAAGGGTATCAATAGTTGACATTGTTAGACAAGGTTCATAGAAACATACTGCCATAATAAAGCAGTAAAAAAATTGCTTCATATTAACGTGGCTATTAAATTTTTCTCATAGTCAAATTTTACTTTTGAAAAAAGATTTGAAAAACCTCATGTAACACATCAGATTTAGAATATTTCTAAAAGACGTTTTGAATTTAGTCTAAATGTAGGATATTAGAGACTAGAATTTATACATATGGGTGATAGTTTAACTGACGTCTATTTATGGGATAAATATAACGGCTATACTTAATATACAGGGTTTCTCAAAACCTATGTCTTTAATTAAAACTGTAAGTTCCTCATTATAAATTTTTTATTTACGTTGGCGAGAACTAGGTCAAGGTCTCAGACGCCACAGGCGCGTCATCTGCAAATTTTTTTATATCCATCTGTGTTTCACCGACAATTACTGGCATAGCGAAATGCATTTTTCGTTGCGTTATATGATATTTATTTCTCGTTTGATCAGCAATTCTTTTAATACCTTATTAAAGAGACGGGATAATCAACACACTTACAATTAGTCATAATCTGCATTTTAAACACAAACTTTTAACTTCTTTAATTAAAAAGTTTGTAGTTTACTTTGTTCATATCATGGTGTTTGTACAGCTTCTGCTTTAATTAATTAATATTTATCAACATTTTTAGTACCTAGACATTTATTTTCGTCTTATTAATGAACATAAACATAACATTTTGCAGCTTACAGTGTTAAGGTCGATGTACTGTCATGAGAATGAAACAAATAAAACTGAAATACATAATTGTGCTTACGAATTCAGTTTGCTTTTAAATTTTACTTTCAATAAATAAGCATAAATAAATAAAGTAATAAATAATTGCAACTGTCGTAAGGAACGTCACGCCTCCGGCAGCGCGCGTGAAGACGTTTTTATTTAGAATCCTGGCGCATTTTTTTGCGAAGGACAAACATGACCTAGCCCAACAGATACATTTCGGCGTTTATTCGTTTACTGCTACAAAAAACACCAATTCTGTGCAGCTGCGACATTTATATCGCCAACCAGCGTTACTAAAACAATTTCTTTGAAAACGAAAACTGAATTTTACCGAAGTTATTATTTACTTTTTCCCTATTGTAGTATGACAAATTTTGCTTCTTTTTTTTGACTACTATCTGTGGTTTCAATTATAGACGTAGGTGTAGAGACACCTGTATATTTATAGTGCACGCGCAACGTTTATAATAGACGTATATTTTAAAACTATAAAATTATTATTATTATATTTGTGTTGAAATTTAATTCGATTTTACAAAGTATCCGAACATTTCCAGTAATTATATACATATATGTATTTTGTGATCATTTGTAATGGACAAGAAAGGTCTTCTATTTTAACCTATAAACTACAACTTGCACATACTTTGCTAATAAAGGAAATGGTGTTGCTTGGGACATTTTGTAAAATCTCCTACTGTCGACATAACTTGTGATTCAAAAAAACTTTCATCAAAACGTGCTATGATAAATAAAGATAGAAATAACACGCATGTCTGAGATACCACAATCGGTGACATTTCTTCGTTCAAAATTAAATTTGTCGATTCTGTCAGATTTAAGTTTTGATTATTTTCTCACATTTCAACGTTATGGGTTTCACTGTTCACCAAAATGCTATATGTTAGAAATATATTTTAGAAACAGTGAAGAAATTGTTGGTTTGTGAAATTTATTCAACACGTAATGCATTTGAAGATTTGTTATAGTTCTAACGTTCAAACTAACAGGTGATCAATATCTTTTCTAATCAAGTGACTTATGGAAATGAAATCATGTGTCTTTGATTAGTTCATTATTTCAAATACCACTTGAATTACATATTTATATTGCATTCCTATACAAAACGATAGGGATGCAATAAAAATAATTCAAATGACTTTTGAAATAATGAGCCAAAAGACATAATTTTTTTCCATAGGTCACTTGATTAGAAAAGATATTGATCACGCGTTATATTCAGACATATGTAATTTTTTTCGTGGCACACTTTGATGACTGACGTGAGTCAGTATGGTCGTAGTTTTCGTGTTGTTTAGTGCCAGGACGAGGATTAAAATTCAGGTTGGTGCAGTATAATTATTCACGTACATTTAAGCGCGATTCTCACTATACGGAACGTCAACGCCACGCCAGCGTCCGTCAAAAGATTCTTCAATTGATTTTGTATGTATGTGAATATTACCATACGAAATCCATTCAAGAATCTTTTGACGGACATTGACGTTCCATATAGTGAGAATCGCGCATTCATGAAACATACTGGATGCGTTTTCCCCCAGTGAACTGTGAGGAGAGGGGTTCGTGTGTTTTCCCATAATTCTAATTGCACTACCTACAGTGGTCCTACAGACCCGAGAATTCCAATGTGAATAATGAATGAATAAACATACTGAATGCGTTTTCCCCCAGTGAACTGTGAGGAGGGGGCTTCGTATGTTTTCCCTTAGCCCTCATTGCACTACCTACAGCAGGTCTACGGGCCTAGGAATGCTAATCTTAGTTAATTTCTAAGCTGGCCCCGCAGGACGTGGAGCTTTAAGCATTTTCCCGGGCTCCTGTTGCATTCATTCAGGGGCAGACGGCTAATTTTGGGGGCCCTGGACTACTACTGTTTGGGGGCCTACTCAATTAATACAAATTAACCCAAGTTTGGGTTAATTGCGGCAACTCATTCTCCAATTTGCCGCGAAGGGGGCCCTTTGATTGGTGGGGCCCTGGGCTGCAGCCCATAAAGTCCATGCCTAAATCCGCCCCTGCATTCATTGTAGCCGACATTGTAGTGCCGCGGACAAATGTTTAGCTATTTGTTTTCACAATTAATATCATTGTAGCCTGACTTTATTTACTAATGAATAGTCAATTTAGGTTGGTTACTGAGAGCGTTATGCTTTTTTTCTGAATAAAGTGTTGATCAATTTGTTAAAGTAAACAAAAACGTAGAGCAATGTTCATTAGTGATATTAAGTGCAGCGAAGACATTCTGTTTGAAGTCAAATCAGAACACTTGAATTAATTGTTGGGCCGGTAGTTGTTTGAGTTACTGTTGTAACCTCTTTCAATCAATCGCATACATATGCTCTTTGTTACTCTTCACGAAACCACTTTTGGCTAAAGTGAAAGTCTTCAAATTGTATACAGGCTCTTATAAATTCGAAACTCACAATTGGAACCTCGAGAACGATAAAAGGTACCAAGTCGGTTACATTAGGGCAAAGTTGCGTATTCTGGTGCTGAATAAGAATCCGTTTTAAAAAATCTTCTGATTTGTAGTTTTGGAAATATTTCGAAAAAAATGGAAAAAGTAATCTTCCTTTTTTTTCTGAAGTTATTATTGTAGAGATCACAACAAAATTAATACATTCTAAAGACACTTTTTTGAGCTCTTTACGACGATATCATTAGATTTTATTTAAAATGTTTCGTCTCTGACCATCATCAACTTCATTTTTTCGTATGGCCGCCACATTGGATTTTAATACTATTCAGTAGATCTATTTTTCTGATGCTTTTCCGTATATCAGACATCCAGGTTTAATAAAGTAAAATAGCTATAAATGCAAGAAATTGTTGAAAATAACAGTGGAACAAAAATATGGTATGCTGTGAAGACAAAAATAAAAAACTTTGATATACCGTCGTAGTTTTACTTCGCATATTAGAAAAGTTCATTTCAGTAAAATTTTTTAGAGGTAAAAATGAATATTATGAATCCAAGAAAAACGTAAATATAAAAGTTTACTGTACTAACAACAATTCAGTAATAGCGAGCGAAGTTTACTTCCAACAATATCCAGAAAAACTATAATAAAAGTTATGTTAAGATGGTAGAAAGAACGGACGGTCTTATTATCAAGTTTTTCGTAAGGATTGCAATTATGAACTCAATAACTGTAAAAGAGGGGGCGGTGTTTTGGTGGCTGCTGCTGCTTCTCTGCATGTTAACGAAATCTGTATATAAAAGAAACTGTCTTCTTTATATCCAATTTATAAAAATGGGAACAAGAACCAGGTAACCAATTACAGAGGTATCTCGCTTATGTCGACCATTCCGAAATTGATGGAGGCAATTATTGCAGACGAAATACTGAATGTTTACCGTTTGTTTGGGAGGAACAGCATGGTTTGATTATAGGTCGCTCAACAGCGACAAATTTAGCAGTATTTCAAGACTTTTTATCTACTAATTGTCATTACTTATCATGGCTTAGATCATTTCTCACTGATAGACGTCACTACGTACAATTAGCTAATGCAAACTCACATGACATAATAGTAACATCTGGAGTATCGCAAGGCTCACATGTTGGTCCCGTACTATTCTTATTGTTTATCAATGATGTGGCTTCTTGCTTTAACTTGAAATTCTTCGCGTGTGTAAAAACCAAAGAAGACTGTCTAAGTATCCAGGCGGATCTTGACAATTTTTTGCTGTACTGTAAGAATAATCTTTTGAAAGTTAACGAAAATAAGTGCAAAGTTATGAGAGTTACTAGAGGACACTCACCACTTGTACATGACTATACTATAGTAGGACCAGTACAATCAATTAATTCAACGTAATTATTTATTGATGTTATTAAAAGCCATTTTAAAATGGTTCTTACGGTTTTACATGTACACCAACTAACGTTCATTTACACTTCACTTTGCATAGTTTAATTGAATCGCGATGGTCCTACTTATAGACTTGTATTAAAAAAAAAAATGAACACGTCATACAATGAAGAATATTGGTCAACAATTTTTTGTGAAAACGCGAAACCAAACTTGATATAAAAAAAAGTTTCGTTATTATTTGTCCCTGGTATTTGCACTTGATCTTAAATGAATCGCCATGTGATTCTGATTGCAGTTATGAAACAAATGCAACCGTGCATGTTATAAAATCGGTTATATTGGACTTGCTCCTGGTTTGAGAAGTCCGGCTTCGGAGGTGCCTTCAAGAACTGCTAATCCTCCACGATGGTGTACATCCATCGGAACTGCTTTTAGACTGGTGTGTGTGTGTGTGTCTAGTGATGGCGATTGCATTTTTCAATCTTTCCCCTCATGTTTGTTTTTCTTAACAAAAATTTGTGTTTCAGTAATAGAACATTTTTGTTGAAATACCTTGGGAACATAACTTTTTCTTTTATGTGCAAAATTTAATTGATGCATGATGAATCACGAGCTAAATTACAATTAATACATCAAATCATAAATACAAATAATATTGTTACAACAGTTTTCAAACCTCAAAACTAAAATAACGTAGCAATATGTCGAGCTTTACGTTGTGTTTACCATTGTACACTGTTGTTATATACTTATGTTATTATTTATTTTATTTTTAATCTTAAGTGGTGCCATTTGGAAATCATTTTTCTGTAGCTGTATCTTTTTACTTCTAAATAAAGTAATAGTTGATTAGATTTGTAAATAAATTAAACATTTTTGTTATTAAAGCAAGAAAGTATCAGGTGAAATGTTGTATTTAGAAACCTCGTTTCTTAAAAGATATTACTGCTCGAGAAACAGCCTTTCTTGTAGTATCATAATTTTATATGTTTCATAAGTAACTGTTAATTACGTCTTCTAATATTTATTCATTCTCATCATCATTAAGGCGATCACAATACGTCCTTCGAGTTTTATGAAAAGATCGGCGTCTTTCTGCGTATTGTTGAAAGCAAATTTCGCTTGCTGTTAGTGAATTGCTGTTAGCAAAACAAATTTTAAAATTTATGTCTTTCTTCATTCACTTTTATAATTAAAAATTTTGCTGAAATCAGCTACTTTATTTTATTAAATAGCGTCAATATCATAAAAATTATTAATTTTTGTCTCGCGATTTCTTCAGTTTAGAGAAATACATTTGGCGTTTTATGAAAACTTATTAAAACAGTGGTTCACGAGAGTTTAGATATACTGGGTGTTCCATTTGAAAATTTCGAGAAATATATAATAATGTAAAATAACTGATAGGCCAAAGCTGCTCTGAAATTTCTTTAGGAAAGATATTGTATTGACTACCTACAAAAATTCACGACGAAATGTAAATAAATAACAAAGATATAATATAGCAATTTTTTACCCTTAAACATCAATATCGTACAAACTCTTGAGAAAAACTTCCAATATTTTTGGTTATTAGCTATTCGTTATACGTTCTTTCGAAATATGTAAAAATATACTGGGTGTTCCATTTAAAAAAATATAACTTTGATATGGCTCTCAGTTACTGAACACTCTGTATAGCCAAAAATAATTTTATAAAATAGAGCTGTCTGAGTTACATCTTAGCTCATTTGAATTTTTCTTATATGCTATAGACATAGACGGTAGAGAAGACCGCGGCACTCGGTGGACACCCTGTAGGTATATAACTAATTTATATTCTTAAATAATCTATATTTCACGTGATAAGTTATCGTTGTCCCATCCATCCGACGGGGTAAATTTTATATCTCCGTAGACCTTCTGGAGGCAACTTGAACGTGGCGGACTCTTTTAAGAATCCGTAACGTGGTCTAGTGTCGTCTAGGCGATGACGTCTCGTCATTCCGTCACACTCCTTCAAGACGTTTCGTCCCGTAACGTATTCCGAGTCATTCCTGATAGGTCGTGACGGAAGCGACAAGCTGAACCCATTTTGTAACCTGTGGTCATGCAAAAGTAACAGTCCACGGTCTTGTCGCTTTTGGGAAAGATTCTTGGGCTATAACTGCGGACTAGAACTTCGATTCCAGTTCCATCAAAAGTGATTTCTACCATACTCCGGATCACTCTCCAACTTAGCCCATCTAAACCATAACCCAATTTTGGGATGGCTAACTTCGTTTGTTCGCTAACAGATGAGTTCTCGGGTTCCACAAAGTCTTCCGCATGGAATGATAATCAGGCTTTCCTTGGGACACATGTAGTGGCTTCGGACTTCTGAACTGAACAGACTGTCTCCTCCTTTTCTTCGCTGGTGCACGGAGCCAACCAGTTGAAATGAACCACCTTGGGTTTTCCATTAGGAGTTTTCTTAATCAGATATACGACATCATTAATTCGCTTTACAACTTTGTAGGGTCCCTCTCAGGAGGTCTGCAGGTTTGGAGACAGACCTCGTCGTCGCTGAGGATTATGTAACCAAACAAGCTCTCCTGATTGGTAGGTATCCTCCATTCTGGGCGTTCATGCAATAACGATCTTTCATTCGATCGCTGGCAATTTGGATATTATGGCGCACTCTTCTTACCGAGATCACTAATGTAGTCTTCATCTATATCATTGGGTATATCTAATAGGGGCTAAATAGGTTTTCAGACATGCACAAATTATTGCCGTAAAAAGTTTTTTCGAAAAATCAGAAATAAAAATTTTTTCCATTTGATACCGACTTTTTGGCGAGCACTGTATATTATTAAATATGTTATAGTCTACGTCATAGATATCTTCAAAGAAGCTTCTCCACGATACGAGTTACCTCCTGAAGATATAAAACTCGCCCCGTCGGTTGAAGGGGACACTGACAATTTATCGCGAACGATGCTAACGCAGTGAAAATAAATTGCCCACCACGTAAATTATTATTTAAGAACATAAATTCGTTATACGTAGATAGAGTTTATTTAATTGTTTAATAGATTAATATTTTGTGAAACTCGTTCAGGTGGACGTAAAGTTAAAAAAGTACATTATTAATTTTGCCAGAAAAAAATATAAGTTGTAATTAAAAAAGAATTATCGATGGATCACCGTCCGAGAATATGGCGTCATAAGAAGAAATAAGGAATTCAAATAAATAATTAGCCATTTAGCTTTTGTTTTAAATTCTTTTTGTTAAACTTGCACAGTGACGTCCTACCATCGATATTCCTTACCTTGTGTAGGTGCAACAGTGCAATCTTGTCTTGTATTTATCATACCATGTGAGATATTTGAAAGCGTATACATTTTTCATTTATTTTTATGTGACAATAATACATATTGCTGTAATATTCACCTAACAGAGAATATCAAATTGAATTACCAAAATAATAAAGGGATAATTTACTTGTACCAAGCACGGGACTTAAACGGTCTACAGACGGTACAATCAGTTGTACAATTCAACGGTGGGCAACTCCCGACCCACGGGCCAACTCCGACCCTCGAAAAATTATAATAGTCCACAAAAATGTCACCAGACAACTTTTCTGGCACTTAAATCTGAAAAAAAATCGTTCTTATCTCGACATGTCAACAATTGGGTAAATATCAACTATTGGTGCCCTTACCTTACTTTTGTTTTGTAAAAAAAAGTTTAGTCGAAATACATTAAAATTACAATAGCACATATTCGAATAAAAAATTCTTCAAGTTGACCGTGATTTTTTCAGAATAACTGACAGATCGACGTAAGTCTTGAATTAACTTTTTTATTGCGTCTATTATAACATTTAATACATAAATTACAAAATGCAACAGACAAGTGAAAAAATCCATCCAGTGTGGACAGAACATTAATTCCATTTTCGAAGAAATTTTCGATCTAAATTTATCTTGTATTTTACATTGGGTGCGTTCAGAAGACCAAGCAGCTGCTAGTCAGCATTTAACGTGATCTGTAATAATTTAAGTTAGCACGTTGATGTTTTCTGAACGACTTTATCATTTTAGTGTTATAACCTCCCTTTTGTTGTACTATTGCGATCACCTTATGATTGTTATTTGTATTTGTTATTAACCACATCAAGTTTAAAACACAATTTATAAAAACTTTCCCTTTCATTATTATAAAAAAACACAAGTTAGACGTCAGTAGTGGTATCAGGCGCTGATTTATGTACCATAAAATAATTGCCCTTCCTCAAAGAAGCATCAGCTGACTGACAGTGTTCTCTTCAGACCAACTGCTGGGTAAACAACTTGTCTGCTTGCTTCCTTTGAACGTGCTTATTGTGAACCATCGTTATCGATTTGCTAATATACTATGAAAAGACACACATTTTTGGTAATGACCTTTTCTAACAAAAAGGTAAAATTAACTGAATTTGAACTCAGAATGTATAATACGAGCGTACACTTGTGCTAGGGATGTTCAGAATCGAATCGATTTATAGTTGAATCGATTCTTTGTAAGCGATGCATCGAAAGAATCGAATCGATTCAATTTGCTATGAATCGATTCAAGAATCGAATCGAAAAGGTGTGGACATACAACCAATTTTTTATCACCGCACCATCTATATGTTACTGGCAGCCAATAACTCAAAATGATAAAATTGTGGGTAGGGAAAGTCCGCGGCATAAAAGAGAACACTGCAAATTACAGAAATTTCTTTGACCATTAACAAGCAAAAATTTGCGTTGCACACTTCAAGAGTAGGTATATACGTATTTTGTATTTGAGTGTGAGTGTAGAATAATGCCTCCTAAAACAAGTGAAGTGTGGAAGCATTTTATTACCGATAACAGCAAATCTATTCGTTGTAAACACTGGAATGGAACCATAAAATATGATGCTGCGACGTAAGAATAGAAATTGGTAATATGTATATGTATTGAATCGAATCGAATCGATTCTACGTGTTTAAATTGAATCGATTCATCTGAATCGATTACACACAATCGATTCAACTGAATCGATTCATTTAACTGTTTTGAGCATCCCTAACTCGTGCTAAGCGATTTTTATGGCGTGCATGTGCGTTCATATTACGAACTTCTATTTTTGTAACTAAAAAAAATCGTGTGATAGGAAATCCCTGTGTGCGCCTAACTTTTTACCAATATTTTTTTTCGATAGACGCTTTTACCGAAATTATACCACGTTACCATTAAATTGTAGCTAGATTTCGGCCATTCACGGTATCGATATTATTTCGGTTTGAAGTTCCTGTTAATTTATACTATGTAAATGTGTCATAGGTTATGTGTACCATATGTAAACCGCTATTGTGTAACACAGTAGACAAAAGAAGAAATACATTGTGATCAACAAAGACTAAAGGTTTGCGTCTGAAATATTTCAAATATGTTGCGTTAATATGCTTGTTTCTTGAGGTTGTTTAATTATGTCGCTGTGTCGAAAACGCTGGATTATTACACGAAAGGATATTTAAATTGGCATAAATCTTTTCTCTTTTCTAATTTGCACTTCCTTGTTCAAGTGTCCCCTCTTGTATAAGTTATCTACTCTTTGGTACTAATAAGAAGAATCGTAATATAGATGTTAACTTTACCGAAATCGAGTAGGACGAGTGAATCAAAGGTGACGTGAAGAGATGGTACATGCCACTATCGGAGAATTTACAATTACTATCCCCCCTATTCTGTAACTCATAACGACATCGTTAGATATTGATAATCGTTAAGTGACATATTTTGACCAATCAGTACATAGAAATGCGTTGTATCAAAGCACTGATTGGTCAAAATATACCACCTAACGAATATCGGTATCTAACGATGTCGTCATGAATAGAGGGGTTAGTGTGGGTTTAACCAAAGTCATATATATTCTCAACGCTCACTGTATACAGGCCTGCTGAAAGCAGATTCTCGTTTTCATGGAGATTCTCGTTTTCATGGAATGCTTCAGACATGCTTCAGTCATACGTCACAGTCGAGCTGGCAACAGCAGTTTTCAAAAATATAGCCATAAAATTGAAGACATTATTCCAAAAACCAGACAAGTCCAAAATATCTGGTTTACAAGTTGTCGCTATTCTATATACTCTCAGACAATAGCTATCTAGTGGTATAATTTGTTTCGCTATGAAACAGACATGTCCGACGGTTTTGCACGGAGAAATATGTGCAATTCTATAAAAACAAGCCAAGTCGCACTTGTTTCCCGCAAAAGCCAGCCAATTATCATTTTTGGACTTGTCTGGTTTTTAGAATAATGCCTTCAATTAAAAATGCACATTGAGGACGAAGTAAAAAAAAACTATTCGTTCATCCAGCTGACAGTTTCGGTTTATCTATAATCTTCTTCAGAGCGTGTAGTTGAATACGTTTACAGAAATTGTATAAAAACGAAATCTTGAAAAAATTATTGCCTCTGAACAATTTTGATTTGATTTGATTGTTTAAGCCCAAAAAGAAACAAACGGACACATCAGACCACAAGTCTGGTAAGTATAAACATGTTTTACTTACAGGTTAAAATATCAAAAATTCAAAGATTTTGCGAATCACGGTTTGAAAACAGTATACATCAAGTTTAATAAACATTGAATTAGTTTTAAAAAACATTTTAAAAACACAAACAATTACAGGCTCTGAAGAACGTTATAAATAAAACGAAACTGTCAGCTTAATGAATGAATAGCTAGCTAGTTTCTTTTTTTACTTCGTCCTTAACCCGATCATTAAACTTTATTTAATCAATAATAGAAAATGAATTTATGCAGCACATTATCACTTTTAAAATGAGTTTTTTCTCACATTTTTTGAATTTCAAAATATTGATAACGAATTACCTTATGTTTCATCTTCTGTAATAATACAGGGTGACTGTTAATGAACCCGGCAAAATGAAACGACGATGAGAAGCAATATCCGAGAGTATGGGAAAAATGTTTAAAAAATTCTTTCTACTTTAGTTTTCGAGAAATAATTAATCAAAAATTAATCCCAAAACGACGATGCGACCCTGGTTAAAAAGTCGAGAAGCAGATGAACGAAATAAATGCTGTCGTAAAAGATTTTTATCGTTTTATGATACTGCGGCGCGGCTTCGTGAACTTGACCTTAATGTGGAATTTCAACGTGAAATACGAACTCGAAAACAGTTACTTGACAAATAATGCATGTAGCAAATTACCTGAAGTAGATTATTCCAGGCAAAGAATAACAACACTTTGAACACCTGTTAAATAAATAAATGAGTGAACTCATTCGTAATCTGTTTCGAATGTTAATTGTTATAATTTCGTTTTAACACAAATCTATTAAAACTTTAACAAATGTAACAAGACCACATCCTGTGTTTTTGGCGCACTAGTTGTGAATCGTTCCTCGCTCTACCGTACACGTTCTTTTCACTTTGAATTCAATTCTTAATTAATTATAAACTGTTCCTTAGAATGTTTTTAACACGATCCCGTAATCTAATACATTCCTTCAGTAGGCGATTTAATTAGAAACTGGACAGATATCACCAACGACGTTTAAAACAGCTGTACATAATAAAGTTTTTATAGTCGACGATGAACTTCAGGTCTAATAAATCGTTTCACATTTTCGGAGAAAACCGATTCGTTCAAGCGTTTAAGCGATCCCTTGCCAATGTAATCAAGTAATCATTCTTTTGCGGCGATAATTATTTATTACCAATTAGTATTACGGATAATATTAGCGACGTTTAAAACAACAGATTGTATCCTAATAGTTTTATTGTCTCCGTGCGATAACGAAACGAACATTTTACTATCAGCTGCTTGTCGGGCCGTGCATTTGACCCCTGCGATCACCAGATTTAAATTCTTGCAATTTTTTTTTGTGGACGAAAGCTGGTACAGTCCGCTTTAGTAAATAATCTGCACGAATTAACAAACAATTATTTACACAATTATTTGCGAATTTATTATTCGTGGTAATTTCTTAATTAATTATAAACTATAAATTTTTTAAACATAAATTTTTTAAACATTTTCCCGTAATCTGTGAGCGCTTGAGATTTTTTTTTAATGACAGTCCTTGAAAATTTTTTCTTTGAGAGGTATTTTTAACTTCTCTGGGAAGTTCTTTTTTGTGAAATTTCTTCTTTTCTTGAGAGATTTTTTTTTTAATGATCAAAACCCGTCAGATCCTTGAGAGATTACTTTTGTAATTTCTTTTTTGAAAGATACGTCCTTGAGAAATTCCTCTTTGAGAGGTAATTTTAAGAAGTAGCTTTAAATATATCGATCAACGTATTCGACCTTGAAACCATAAACTGAACTAAATTTCAGTAGTATTTCTACTCCTGTTGCTTCTATTTTATGTCGCATTCATTAACGACATTTTTTACCATTTTATAATTAACTAATTGTACAGGGTGCCTTAAGATTAACCTATCAAATTTAAAAACCGAATTTAGGGCTTGGATATGACCTTTGGAAGAGTGAACTAGTGCTTTCTTTTTCATCATCATTCGAACTAGTACTTTCATCTTCATAGAATCATTTGAGCTAGTGCTTTTTCTCTCTATTATCTTTCTAATAGATTAGTGCTCCTTTTTTCTATCAGTATTTGAACTAGTGCTTTCTTCTTCCTGCAATGATTCAAACTAGTGCTTTCTTCTTTCTGTAATTATTTGAACTAGTGCTTTTTTCTTCCTATAATCATTCAAACTAGTGCTTTTTTCTTTCTATTATTATCATTTGAATTAGTGAGTGCTCTTTTTCTCTGTAATCATTTGAACTAGTACTCTCTCTTTCTATAATCATTCGAACCAGTGCTTTCTTCTTCCTATAAACATTCGAACTTTTCTTTTCTTCACCTTTCCCCTTTTCGGCATCAATCGACAGTTTGCTCTTTTATTAATAATGTGGGAATTCATAGAGACTGAATAAATTTATTCATACTTCTCGTATTTTATATTTTTATATCACAAATTCTTTAAACGGACATTGAAAATGCGCACTACCACTTAACGTTTCGCTATCGTTTGACAGCTTCGTCAAACGATAGCGACAAGAACCTATTTTAATTATTTATATTTTTACTTTTCAGCGACCGTTTTTTTTTTTTTTTGAAGAAAACAAAGGACAAGTCAAGAATGTCATAATAAAATGTATCCTCTATCTCCCTTAAAAAAAACGCTAAAATGTATTACCTACCTGTATGCCATGTCATATGATATTATCGTATTACATCACACATTTTAGGCACCTGTAATCACTCTAACATTTCTAGCGACGCGCCTTCTATACACATATCAACTTTTGTAGCAGTAATGCTATCTACTCGCCTGGATTTTTTTATGTATACCCTTTTTAACCCATCATGATCCGTCTTAATAGACCTATGTCTATGTATGTGTCTATATACTCAATGCTCAAGGAGTGCAGTGACTTATTATTCAGTTAAGCTAAGACATGCTGTCCAAATTTCATTGCAAGATTTAACTTGTTCCGCGCCCGTCGTCCATGTTTGAATTGGCGGTTGGAACCGTGTCACTTTGACTTCTTCTAGTGCCGACGTTTCGTTCTCTATTGCAGAAGAACTTCCCCAGGACTGCTGCTGCTACGGGTGTTGCTGCTGCTATTCGTTAGTCGTTGAGACTGGCGAGAAGCAACAACGGCAGCCCTGGCGAAGTTCTTCTGTAATGGAGAATGAAACGTCGGCAGTTCATTGCGAGAGTTGATAAAAAAAATTTTAATCACCTAGTACTTCCTCCCTTGTCATATACCAGTTGTATTACAAATCGGTTTACATACGGTATACTTTCCTGTGTTATTAATTACTACGGATCATTGAGACTGGGCCGTAATTTAATAATACATTTTTCAGCCATTACAACAGGTCATGATGCAAACGAGAGAACCATTAGAATGGCATTTTAAACAATTAGATCACGCAGTCGGTTTGAGTTTTAAAGCAAACTTTCACTTTGCATTAGTGGGTCACTTGCTCAAAGGGTATAGACATCCAACTCCAACGACTGTTTCAAGAACTTCCAGAGTGCTTACAATGTTGCTTGGTATTATTGCCAAACCGCATAAAAGAGATAAATTTGAAGTCACTCCTGATAGTATTGCTTATTTAACAGGTAATTTTTTTTTAATTATTATAATAAGAAAATAATATGTAATAATGTGCTTCAATACGTTTTGTGTATTTACGATTTTTTTAAAATTTCTAAAATGTATATTTTAACACTAAATTAGCTTATAGTTACTGTATGCATTTTTAATCACATTATATTATATCTAAAAATATTAGGGATAGAATATACAGAGTTACAACCAATTAAAGGGCCACTACAGGAATCTATTAAACTACATATATGAGATACAAAGATTGTTAAATTACAGAAGATTTGCGCTATTTTGGGGTCTACAAAATATGTAAAAAGCCCTTCTGGACGCAACTAGAATCTTGACTCAGCTTCTTCGAAGATGAGTATGACGTGGACCACGTCGCGTCGTCTAAGCGGTGACGTTATTTCGTGACGCCATTCAGTTACACTGCCCCTTTCTTACAGACGTTTCGTCCCGGAACGTATTCCGAGTCATTCCTGTTAGGTCGTAACGGAAGCGACAAGCTAAACCCACTTTGCAACCTGTGGTCACGAAGAAGTAACAGTCCACAGTCTTGTCGTTTTTGACAAAGGTTCTTGGGCTGTAGCTGCAGACTAGAACTTCGATCCCACTTCCATCAAAGATGACTCCTACCATCACTTTCCAATTTAACCCATCTAGACTTCAACCCAATTTTGAGACGGCTAACTTGTTCACCTTGTCCGCTAGTAGATGACTTCTCAGGTTCCATAAAGTTTTCCACATGGAGTGATAATCAGGCTTTCCTTGGGACGCTTGCTTAGTTACCAAGTAATATAGATTTCTTTCTGGTTTTCCCTGGGAGCCCTTAATCTTCAGCTTCTTTTCTACCAGTGGCTGTTGCCTTTGCAATTCCTCGATTTGGCCCATCTAAATGGGCTATTCCTCTGGACATTCTTAAATCGGCTGCCATGCAATGGGCCAAGCTATAGTCTGGGGATATTTTGAAGAGGTCCTGGGATATTTCAGTGGTCATTCCGAATCGTACCTTGCGTCTGGTGGCGTAATGGAGCTCTCAAAAGTTGCTTTGGACTTCTAAACTGAACGGACTGCTTCCTCCTTTTCTTCGCTAGTGTACGAAGCCAAACGGTTGAAATGAACCACTTTGTTTTTTCCATTTGGGATTTTCTTAATCCAATAGATAACATGATTGATTCGCTTGACAATTTTGTAAGGTTCCTCCCAGGGGGTTTAGGTCGTATGGTAACCGCACCTCACGCCTAAATTGCAAGTGTTTTCCCTGTAGTTTTATGGATGGATGATAGATAAGCCAAAAGAAACCGTTGTAAATAACTGTCCCAATGGTCGGAAATTACTTTGGACACATGTCGATTAATGGTCCTGTTCATCCTCTCCATCATTCCATCCGATTATGGGTTTAGCGCAATAGTTCTGATTTTTCTAATGCCGAGTAAGGTACACATCTTTCGGAGTATAGAATATTCTTTGATCTGAATGCAATTCCATGGGTACACCAAATCGACTTATCCATTCCCTAACCAATCTTCCTGCCACAGTTGCAACCTCTTGATTCGGTAGGGCGTATGCTTCAACCCATTTGCTAAAGTAATCCATCATCACCACGAGGTACTTATTCCCGTCATTGGTTTCTGGTAATGGCCCAGCAACGTCTATGGCGATTCTTTCGAAAGGACTTCCGACGTTGTACTGCTTGAGCTGTGCTTTGCCTTTCTTCTGGGGTCCATTACTCGCGGCACATACTCTGTGCTTTGCCTTTCATTACTCGCTTCACATTCAACACATTTTCTACACCAATCCTCTACATCTTCCCTGCAATTCACCCAATAGAATCGCTTGCATACCTTCTAAGTGGTTTTCTTCATGCCTAAATAATCTCCTGAAGTTCCATCGTGAAGTTCTCTCAAAACTTCGGAAATTCTGTTCTTAGGAACCAACAACTGCATTTTCCGTTCCAGACCCTCGTGATCCTCTAGTATACGTTTTAGGAAGTCATTATCCACTATTAGAGAGTCCCACTGCGCCCAATAGGATTTTATGTTTGGTGCGTAAGATGATATCTCTTCTCAAGTAGGTAATGTGCAATTATATTACTAATACAAAATTGTGACACTTTCACCAGTTTATGCAACTTCCGTTTTAACCAAATTTCGATTATCTGAAATAGATCCGGTCCCCCATACTTCCGATAATTTAGAGTCTACTATAGGTACTCAAGATTTTCGAAACTGAGAATTTCACTTTTTTGAAGATTGTAGATAGATGGAGATTTTTTTGCATATTTTTATAGACCCCCAAAATAGCGCAACTTTTTTTCTAATGTGTAATTTATTTGTATCTCTTATAGTTTACGAGATCCCAATAGAGGCCCTTTAATTAGTTGTAACTAGTGCTGGCAAAAACTGGAAAAAAATGAAACCGGATAATTGATTTCTTTAAAAACCGGTTTCAGATACACACCGATTATCTAAATAATGGTTGAAACCGATTATTCGAATATTCAAAAACTGACTGTTCCAATATCCAAAAACTGACTATTGGATATTCGAAAAATCGATTATACCAATGGATTAACCGAAAACCGGTTAATTAGATATTAAAAAAAAGAAACATTTCCAAATTATTAAAATGCAAGACGTTAATGACATTCGAGTTTTTGATTCAGTGATTTTAAGCCTGTTTTACATCGTCATAGAAAATAATACTAGAAAAGGGTACATCAAGTTTTAGGTTAGTGTACAATAGAAAAATTAAGTTATTAAAAATAGTACGGAAATAGGACGTGTATTATTGATATTTTGTTGTACTATGTTCTCGTAACAGAAACTAGTGTAATGCAAAACAGGCTTTAGGCTCAGAAAAATAGAAAGGCCAATTATAATTCGCTGAGATGTATGCAAATACGTTATAATAAAACCATTTAACTAAATAAAGACATAACTACATAATGTACATAGGGTAAGTGAGGTGAATGGCGGCCCCCTAAAGTTTTTTTGGAAATTGCTAGTCAGAATTTTTTGTTTTTTGTTTTATTACTAAATCTGTCTAATAAAAGAAGTCTGGGCAATTAATATGTAATGTATTTATTATAAAAATTACAAAAATAAAAATTTTCTAATATAAAAACAAACTAACAGTTCCGACCGGTATTATTCGCTAGATGCCGGCCGGATGCCAGCATTACTCCGTTTAAAATATAAAAGTTTTTTGTCATAAAATAAAGAGGTTTAAATTATACTAATGATACTAGTGATACTAATTCTCTTCACAATAATCACAAATTGTAATTTGCGCAATCTTTATATGGGCATTGTCCACAAACAACATAACTCAACTCGTTTTTACAATGTTGCATTGCGCTTAATTAATTCATAATTCAATTCATAAGGCCTTTTTTGTTTATTTTGGTTCCCTGAATTTATTCTCCAAATATAGGTAGTTCCTCACGGAACACCCTGCATTTACGCGGCATGTCTGTAGGAAATGCAATATTTGAAATCTGCATACGACATGGGTTTTGGGGTAATATTGACAGGCCAACATTACCCCCAAACCATTGGTCGTCATTACCCACATATGTAAAGTACAGAATATGAATCGACTGTACTTGAGTAGAATAAGTTATAAAAGTTCTACGTTTAGAAATCGAAACTACAGAAAATTCTGTACTAAATGAAGCAAGGAAGATTTACTATTTGTTAAAATTGCAAAAGATATAAACCTTTAAAATCTGTCATATGTAATAACAAACAACGTTAAAACTAATTTTTAAATCTAACCGCTTTTCACTTGCCTCTATGTGGCTGACATTGCTACCAACTGTTTAATATGCAATGTAGAAACTCTATTGTGATTTTCAAAAATGTTTTCATATTAGAAATATCAGGTGGCCGGTATTACCCCAGGGGCCGCTATTCACCCCATTTACCCTACTTTTTCTCTAATACTGAAGATCATTAAATCAAAGAAAAACTCATTCTAATATCGGGTTATTCGTATTTTCAGTTATTTAGCTATCTGAATATACATCATCCGAATAAGTGGATATTCGAATAACCGGTTTTCGGTTTTCTTCAAAACCGCGAATATCTCGAGACCGGTTAACCAATTATCCAAACGACCAGTTTCGGTTGCCAGCACTATTTGTAACCCTGTATAGTTTGTGTTTGATTTTAACAAGTCATGAAGATAATCGTACTGATTGCTTCTCTTGGTATGTAATATTAGGTGAAATGATAATAATAATAAAATAAAACATTAAATCAGAGATTGTATACGTTATAAAAAAAACCAAAGACAGGTTTTTTTAGATGGAAAAATTCTTCTGATGTCATAAAGACAATTAATAGTAATTGTGTGTAATTTTTAGCTCTGGTTGGTGTTTCGGAGGAAGTGAGAAACAGGTGTCACGTGAAACATTCTATTCCGCGCAACGTGCCTGACTCGATTTCTCAAGAAAATTTCTTGGCAGAGAATGTGCCTAGTACGAGTCAGCAAGGAACTAGCACTTGTGGTGGTGTTACATCCAGTGTTGTGAATTGTGGAACGGTGAACCGTAGGCAAAAATCGTGGGATTTGTTAGATCAATCTGCTATAGCTCAAGCAAAACAGAATAAACAAACCACATCACACCAGGTGTGTACATGTTTTATTTTAATGTTGTGCTAAAGTTTAAAAAAAATTGTAATGATTTGTTCATATTTAAATTTTTTTATAATTGGTGTATTCAAGTGTTTTTTATTCTTACTGGAAATATGTTATACTATATTAGGTAGAGTAGTTTTAATATTACTATTGAATAGTTTAACATAATTCTGATGTTGCCTTGTGCTATGCACGTAAAGGTATTCCCGTGAGTGCTTGATATTTCTTATAATATTAGAAAGTGGTCAGTATTAACTTACAGTAATTAGCGTACTAACCAGGTTGAGAATTCTACAGCCAGTAAGGGCTGGCGCAGTTTAGACTTGACCCAAAGTCCGGGGCCACAGGCAAACGGAGCCCTGACCCGGCCTTTATACCGCACTCAGCGCTCTAGTTCAGTACCCGTACAGCAGAATCCGACCCCTAATGCATTAAGCGCTGAGGCACAAAGCCCACCTGTGGTACCCGCCAAAGTAAGATTTGCCTGCCTTACGCAAACATCATCTTATCTGCTCCGTCTTACAGCAAACTTACATTTTTATAATGAGGAATGCTTTAAAAAATCCTTTAGTTGATTTTAATGTTTTTGTTTCCGGCATCAACTTAGAAAAGAACCGCTCGCTTTGGTAAATGTGCATTGCACGTTAACATTTTAACAGTTAACTCGTGCTAATCATGCGTACTAACTTTTGCTGCTTATATTGTCTTGCCTGCCTGCCTGTCTGCCTTCTGTCGGGGTGGCCATCATACAGAGCGCACGTGCCCTCTTCAAAACACAACGCTCATTCTCGGTGCCTACCACCAAAGAACAAAAATCCCTTGATGAATCTGATGACACTAAGGTAACTAACAACTTTAGAAACTATCACTATTCCGTAGAAATCTATTAGTTAACAAAATTATTTTCTATTATCTTAATGTTTGATTAACATCTGCCACTTCTGCTTTTTTCCACAATTTCACTTTAACGGGGATCTTGTTTTATAGGTATGATTGATTCTGTATACTTAGTCTGTTACAAATTCGAGGTTCATATTTATTACGTATAGTCGACCCAGTTTTGTATCGTTTTGCTATAAAAAAAAGGCGGCAGAGAGACCGGCACTGTGGTCTCTTTGTCACCTCTCTGTCGCTTTTTTATAGCAAGACCATAAAAACGATATTTAAATAAAAATATCAAAAAGATTTCCTTACAGTAAGTTTTATGCTCTATAGATTCATGTCGTTATATTAAGATTAGAAACTACCTCAGAAACGATCTTTTAAAATATTATAACGTTTTTTATATAAAAGAATAAATAAATAAATGAATATTTAATAACGAGTTACGCAAAATATTATAAAGTATTATATAAACACTAACACTTAAAGCTACATATAACTAATTCATATTCTTAAGTAATTTATGTCGAATTTATTTACGCGGCAAGCGTTAGAGTCGTTCATGGTCAATTCATCCGACAGGATGAGCTTTATATCTCCGTAGCTCTTCTGGAAGCAACGTCTTCATCTCGCCACTCCGTCACAATATATAGGGTGTTTTTTTACTGTGTGCAAATAAAAAACCTAAGTATAAATACATGAAATGCTACCTTCTGCGCTACTGTACCACAGCCAAAAAATTTCGGAGATACCACTTGTTTGGAACTGCTGAAAAGTGCGAGAAAGAAAAGTTATATTTAGCAAGGTCAATGACGACTTCCTCTGTGGTGGGTGTGTTCACGTTCACACACCGACACCGCACCGATCATCAAAGGAGTTCCGTTTTCAAACCCGGAAGTCGCCTATTGGAGAATCGTTCCGAATACAATGCCCGGGCCCTATTTGCGTTTCCGCGAACTTCCCCGTACAATAGCAACATATCTGTTTTTTCGTCATTTGTCAATGCCATAACGATCTTAGTATACGTTGTTACGAATCAAAAATCTAGATTCGTTTGCCAAATTTTTCGTAACTGCACAACGCCAATGTTAAATCCTGACCTACCTTAAAGGCGTCACTCAAAGAGGCGGCCGCCGCTGTAAAAACATACATGCCATAATACTTTAACCCTTTCAGGGGAAGTGGTTTCAATTTAAAACCACAAATTAAATTTTTTTCCCCAAGTACAATCTGGAATAAATACGAAACCACAACAAACCTGACAAGTGTGTCAGTATCCTCTATTGATTAGAAGCCGAACTAAACGCGGTAATTAAGTCAATTAAAGAAAACTTCAATTCAGTCTTTCGAGGGGTTGATTTCGCGCGCTTTGTGTTGATAAATTTGGGCTATGTCGAAATTCTTGAAGTAAGTATTCACGTTTTGTTATTGCTTCGAATATTCTAGATTATAACAAAAAAATAGCTCTTCACTATAACAACTAAATTATCCGATTTCTCGCTATTTGTTTACTGGTTTCATTTTTGGACTACTTTGCAACTATGTAGAAGTTTTTTTTTCTTCAAAATGTCGAAATTTATTGACCTGAAGATCCCAACATCACATGACGCCGATAGGTTGTTGAACTTTAGTTGAATATCATCCTTTCTGATGATGCTTTCGAAGATGAAGCCGACAGTTGGGGAAATAGACAGTCTCACCCTAAACAGACCTGATGACTTTTTGCCTTTTCACATGACAATAGAAAAATATGAAGAGGTGATTTCTCAAGATGAGAATATCGATCCCCAAAACAATATCAATAGAGGCAATGTGAACAAGTGACCAGTGAAAATACTTGTGATAATATGTATTACTGATAACGGTGAAGTCACCAGTGAGTGCCAAATAGTCATGTAGTATTAGGCAAATTTACTTCTGGGAGTTTCATAAAAAAGTTCTTTTTTATGATAAACCCTTCAAAGTGTTTACTTTTATTTTTTTAATAATTTTTCAATGGGTTATTTAGAATATTTATATTTTTATTTTACTTTACAGTTTAACTTATGTTGCAAAGTGGTTTCATTCTGTAACCATATTATAAACAAATACTGAATATTGTTTTTAAGTAACTTCTTATCTTGTCAATGTCTGAGATTATAATTAAGCACAATTCCACAATTAGCTACATTAAAAACTTTAAAAAAAGAATTCGTTTTTCAAAGGATTAAGATATCAATCAATTAGTAAATTTTGGAACTTGCAATGCGAACACGTTAAAAATACTTTGCTTGACCGAATTTCATAATTGAATTAATAGAAATTGTAAATTTAATATCAGTCATACTAGTAGTGAGCACATATCAGTTAACAGCTATTTTATTCTTCCTAGTTTGATTACGTAATGCGGCCGATTTTAAACTGTACGAATAGTAGATGAAAGAAATACTACATTATTTTAAAGTTTCTTTCGTTTAATTGATTTTAATCCAGTTTAATAGGAAATGGAAAGGCAATTTAAAGTTCCTTTCGTTTAATTGACTTTAATCTAGTTTAATAGGAAATGGAAAGGCAATTTATTACTTGTGAGGGTGAAATATGCGAAGAATAAAACGATGGATGACGATGATGTCATTATTTAACTCATCCGCATTTTTGAGGCGCATTTTTCGTCCATTGATTATAATCGTCGGTTTATAATTTGAAAATACTTAAAACTGTAATTACTTGGAGTTAAGTTACATTTATTTATTTTAATAAATCCAGGCGCTTTGTGAACGCATTTAAAATGTTTTCATTGACCGGATTTTTTTTTAATACATGAAGATGAATATGAACTCACGTAAAACGAAAGTTCTCAAAATGCGTTTCCTTCCGCATTCAGAAATTTGCCAAATGAGTCTGAGACTTCCGGCTTCCAGGTTTTTTTTTACCTGTTTGCAAATGCCATTACGATCTGTTAATACGCGTCATACTAATCAAACATATGTTCGTTTACGACATCGTTCGTGCACAAGGTCAATGTTAAACACTGACCTATCTTCGCATCGCCATTCCAACAGGCGGCCGCGTACGCGATAGTTAAGCCGCGTTTCCACGAGGCCAGTGAACAGGCCAGTAGCTGGAGTCCAGTCACAGAACTCCAGTAGCTGGCCTTGCCAGTCCAGTGAAGGCGCGTTTCCACGACCACGACGTCAGTAAACAGGCCAGTAGCTGGAGTCCTGTGACTGGACTCCAACTACTGGCCTGTTTACTGGCCTCGTGGAAACGCGCCTCTCTGGACTGGCAAGGCCAGCTACTGGAGTCCTGTGACTGGACTCCAGCTACTGGCCTGTTTACTGGCCTCGTGGAAACCTATCATTAGGCCACCATCCGCTCTGCTATGCTAGCAGTTCTCAAACGGTTTGGTGAAAATCTGCCAATCAATTTTTCTCGAAAACTATTAACTTTTTGTTAAGGACGTATGAGTTCAATCGTTGCCATTTATGGTGATGTATTACAGGTTTAAATATATGCACACAGTAAAAAAAAACAGGCTGTACAATAAGTATTGAACGCCTAGCCTAAAGTCATAGCGTTAATATTCGTCTATGCGGGATGAGGGGATACCGCAACCAGGAGACTAGCTTCAGTGTAGCAATCGGCAATTGCGATTAAACGGCACAATGGAATAAATCGACAATCGATAAATTATTATTATTATTATTCACATGAGGAAAGTCGTAGATTGGAACAGTTAAAATTATTATTCATTTCAAATTGTTAAACCAAAAAAATATTATATGAACCACGTTTGGATTTCGCATGTTTAATGTCTAATTACGAAGAAAATTATTTTTGTTTCTTTAAAATATGAGCTGCTATTATAATTGCAATTCATTTCTAAAGCATGTTTAATGAGAACTCATCAATTTTCATTTGGTACTACATGTTTATCTGACAAAAAGTGCTCTACTCATAAGATTGGCTATATAACTGAAATCGAGATATAGGCCCAAATTCAGAAACGCCACTTGAGTGGAGTGCGCACTCAACTCACACTCAAACACTTGTTTGAAATTGAAATTTGCTTTTATATTTACTCGTATAATCAAGTTTATGGAGGAGAGCATAGGTATTCCGGTTGGAACCGCGTCACGTTGACTTCTTCTACTGCCGACGTTTCGTTCTCCATTGCAGAAGAACTTCCTCAGGGGTGCTGCTGCTAGTGGTGTCGCTGCTGCTTCTCGTTAGTCGGAAGCCAATTCAAACATGGACAATGGCCGCGGAAGCCTTCAAGATAAATTGAGAGCATAGGTACTTTGATAATCAGAGTTACGATAGAAATTTAAAAAAATCATTAAATTGAAAATTAAATCTTTTCTGAATTTCAAAAAGTGTGAGTAGAATGCTCTCTCCACTCGAGTAAGTTTTTTGAATTTGGGCCTGTGTGGGACGATGTGCGAAAGTTCACGAAGTTTATTTTCTAGAGAAAAAGTTGTATTAAATGACTAATTTTCTCTGATAAAAAAAATACTGAAAAAACATATTTAAAACATCAGATTGAAATATCGCATCAAATATTTTATTTATACCGGTGGCCATGGTTTTCTTTTCTAGGGTCTAAAATATTCATCATGAATTCAAACGTTATTTTTATTTAATCTGAAAACACTAAGACACTTATTTTCCACTCCTACAGAGTGTTCAGTTTCTTGGGTACAAAACAACAAAGTTAGCGGTTTTCGGAATATGAGTAGTCGAAAACTGGTAAACACAGAATTTCGCAAATTCTTAATTCTTTATTAAAATAAAAAGATTATTCTACATTTAGGATGAGATTGTGCATGATTCGAAGTAAGCATTACAGTACTTGGAAATATTTAGCTTTGCATGGATGAATTAATAGTTCTTGAAGATTTTTTCTGAAGTTGAAATGAAAATATTAAATTTTTTAACGAGAACACCCTATAATTTCATCTTAAAGCAGAAGTCATAAAGTCAATAAAAATAGCAAACCTGTACAAAAATTCTGTACAAAGAACTGATCACCTTTTTTTAACAGAAAAATATGAAATTATCTATCTTAAATGTGCAAATTAAAAAGTACGCCATAGAAAAAAAGCTCTATAATGTGCTGCTATTTTAAGGTTGAAGGAATACTATCTCACGTCAAATAAGTTTGGCAATGTTGTTGTTACAAAGAATTATATCCACAATGTGGTTTTATTTTCATTTGACAAAAAACAAATCATCCAAATAGAAGGTTTTCTTTCAGTTCGAAAAAGCCGAAATTAATCCGAAAATGGTCAGAGCCATGAAAATTCTACGATGTGTTTCAAAATGATTTTCATCTGGTTCACTTTGGAATTTTCTTACATGTAATCTTTTTTGTGCCGCTCTACTCTTTTTGAACTAGCTAGTTCTGTCAATAGACTGTGAGCTATCAATCAACTGACGTGTGTTAGATTTAAATTAGTAAGCGACAAAAATGTATACTGTGTAAGAAAACTTTTTTATTATCGATGTCTATTTCCGAAATGGACGCATAGTAAACGGGGAATGGTAATTCATATTCCACTCCCGAATGGAAAGCGCAGTTCCGACAGTAGTTAACCAATAAAATTGCTGAAGAAACTAGAGAAAAAACTAAAGTCCCTAATAATAAAAATACCGCCATTCTGTGACCTACTTGGTTGCAAAATGTTAAAATGGGCAAGTTAAGTTCATCTCACGACCGGCTAACTCGTGGAGATGGGCTGGGGCATACGTAATATAAAAGTTTGAATTTACCCGAAATGAAATAAAAATCGCCAGTAATGCATACTTTTTATTTAAGTCTTAAAAGGGGGTAAACTTTTGCTCTGTTCCAAATGCAGTTCTGAGTCGTTTAGTATGTACTACATGTTAGCATGCATACCCCCACCAAGTATACAAGTGTGCAAAATATGGCTGTATGTTCCAAATGAACGATAGTGGCGCTATCTTAGGAGAAAGTATTGAATTATGAGTAATTGGCAGTCATATAGATCACTGTAAATGCATATGCATATTATTCTAAAGTGGTATTTGTGGATTATGGACATAATGGAGAATATAAATGCTCTTGAAAGATAAGGGGATATAAACGCACTTGTAGAGTTGTACCAATTTTTGGTTTCATTTGATTAATTCAGTTATTGAATTTTCTGTCCCCAGATATAAAAAGTGAGCAAATAAACATCAGATTAGAGTAGGCGGTGCAATGTCTGTGATTAACTGAATTAACTAATGTAATATGTACATTCATGAACTGTCAAATTTATTGCCTTTTTATTTAATCACAGACATACTTTTTCTTTGCACCGCCTACTCTAATCTGATTTTTATTTGCTCACCGTTTATATACAGCTATATAAATATTTGGCCTACCACATATTGTGTTAATTAATTCGTATAAATTACAATTAAAATAGGTGATGTTTTACGTTATACACTTACAGCGTTTTTCGGCGTTAATAGGTGTTTTCCAGGTAAGCGTTGGAGTAGCTCCGAGTTACTCCAGAGCAGTTCCGCTGCGTTCCATGTACAATTACCTTTAGTTCTCTAACTGCTCGGAATGTACCTACCCCCGTCCCCTGAAGTACCTACCTAAAATTTTGAACTCCAAGTTCTGAATGGAGGGGGAAGCGAACGAAGCGAAGTATTCTAAGGTTACGTCACGTCAACAACAACATTCCAAATTTACGTTCCATGTTGAAACTGCGCAGAGTATTACACTCTCGAGTAGTTCCGGAGCTTGAAGTTCCAACCTGGAAAGCACCCAATGTGACCATTTGCGTCAATTCTAAGTGACCACTTTCGTTCCGAGGAGCGACGCGCGGCGTGATGAATCGTCGTGTTACCAAACTCCAAAATGGACGGCCAAGGTCAGTTTACCACAACGCCATCAAATTTTTCAGCAAGGACACCACAAAGAAAACCGGCAGGCAGCTCCCGGTTAAAGGAACTCCGGTGAAACGTCAGGAATAAATGGGAGAAGAAGAAACAAACAAAAAAAAAGCCTAGATCAAAAGGAAAATCACGTATTACGAACTGCTCGGTGTACTACGGTTGCGTTACGGAACTGACCTCTCTTAAATCCAAAGATCAGACTTGGGTAGGCTTGAATGGAAGCCTTTTAATACTCGAACGTATCACCAAATCCGGAGTATAATTCCGTTCCCTTTTTCACTTTAAACAATCACAGATTAGTGAAAAATTCACAAACAACAGATGTTTTTACTGTAGTTTCGTGGATGGATGATCGGTAAACTAAAAAGAACAGATGTAAATAACTGTCCCAATCCTCCTGATGGTCGGAGACAACCTTGCACTGCATCGATTAATGGTCCTGTTCATCCTTTCCACCATTCCATCCGACTGTGGGTGTAGCGCAGTAGTTCTGGTTTTCCAGAACATCGCCGTCCAACATTTTGGTTATCGTTGTTTGGTCCCATCAGCACTACTTCTCCTTCCTGGAAGGCGCCATCTAAATTTCCATTTACAATTACTTCAGTTCAACTCGGTATCACCACAGTATTTTCAGAAGAACACGTGCAGCTACATCTTCTCCTTGGTGTAACACCAGCTCTTCATGATTGACTGTCATGACACCACGTATTAAATCTACTGGAATCCATATGTGCTCATGATATCGATGCCAAGGATGGCTTGATCAAGGTATAAACAGGAGGGAGTGATACTAATAGTAGTTTCTTGTCCAAAGTGGTAACTAAATATGACCGCTGTATGTCAAACAGTTTCTGTTATGTATGTGGGTGAATTTACAATTCATTAACATGGGAAGAAAATTACTTCATTTATAGAAATTGGCCATTTGTATAAATACGTAACTCTGCTCAAATTAAAATCCTTTGTTTGTTTAGTTGAATATAATATAAACTAAGTTCCTGTAATGGTTATTTGTTTAAATACGTATATCACAAAACAGTTGAAAACAATTGAAGGCGTAATTATTATTGTTATTTTTAAGAGAAAGATGCAGAGCGGGTTAAATTAAATGAATAATTTGTTCAGTTCCTTACGGTTTTTTTTACTCTAAATTAATATTCATTACTACTTCATCTTGCGTAATTTAATTGATTCATTGATTTATAATGTCAATTCAAACCCGTGTATTTTGCTAGATCCGATACATTCAACCTCGCGGGTTTTATTAGACTCCCCCATTAGACGTTGCTCATATTTACAAGCTGTGTTAAAAAAAAGCTGAAACGCGTCAGACTATGTTGAATATGGAAACATTTTTTTGTGAAAACGCGAATCTAAATCTGACACAAAAAATAACATTTTCCACTTTGCGTTCGCAATGAGCTCATTGTGACACCAAAAACAGTTTCACAACATGGCTCATTGTGAAACTGTTTTTGGTGAAATTTTTGTCAATTTTTAATTGAAGACCTTTAATAGAATTTACAAAATAATTCATTATTTATTTGTTATTTACTCGCAGTGAAGTTGGACAAGAAAAATTAATAACTTGTCAATTTGATTTTTGTTTAAAACGAAAGGTTGTCAGTGTTGCCACACATTACAACTAAAATTCCCCATATACTAAGGAGATCCAATTTTTAACAGTATTTTTTATGTTTTTGTTCAATAAGTGTCGCAAAGTAGAAAAATAGTATATTTTACACGTTTCACAAGAAGGTTTATTGTAACACGAGTGGGGTTGGGGTACGATGAGCGAAGGGAAGCGAGCTCGGAGTGTCCCAACAGAACGAGTGTTACAATGCCTCTTGTAAAATAATATATTATTCTAATTATTTATCCCACATATTCGTACTTGATCTTAAATGAATCGCCATGTAATTCTGATTCTAGTTGTCAAACAAATGAAACCGTACATGTTATTAAATCTGCTAAATTGAACTTGGAAGTCCTGGTCTAGGAAGTTTGACTTCGGAGGTCCCTTCAAGAAGTAAATCCTCCACGATAGTTACATTCTTCGGAACTGCTTTTAGACTGGTGTGTTTGTCAGTTGGTGATGACGATTGCATCTTTTAATCGTTCCCCTCATGTTTGTTTTTCTTAACAAAAATTTGTGTTTAAGTAATAGCAACATTTGTGTTGAAATACCTGGGGATCATAATTTTTCTTTAATATGCCAAGCGTAGTTGATGTATGATAAATCACGAACTAATTTTTTTTTTTAATTGGTAGCGCGTGTACTGAAGATGGCAGCTTAGCTGCCGAAATACGTATCTACGGAGATTAATTTCAATTATTTCTTAAACCACAGTCTCCTTTACTATTTTTTAGTGTATAAAACCATACTACGACTATTGTATTTAAAATAAAACCTCTAGATAGAATTCAAAATATTTTAAAGAAAACTTGTACATCGAATTCTATTTTTGAAATTACACACCTTGATCATGGTTTAATAAATTACTTTATAATAAGCAAGATCCAAATAGTGAACTTTGAATTTACAACAGACTATATTTTTCCTATAAAGTGAAACCAATTTCGCTTTTTCATTTAATTGTATGATGCTAATGATACTCATAATACTGAATGATTTCTTAGCTGTGTGCGTTTTGCATGCCTTTCGTTTAGCAAATTGGAAAATGTTTTTTTCATTGTAAATGTTTATAATGAAATAGAAACGTCGAGAATTAAACAAATATCTATACAGTATGTGTAATTTTTTCAGACTAGGAGCACTAGAGTCTCTGTGAGTAACGAAAATAACATTCTCTTGGATCCGGAAGTTCTCACCGACTTTTCAACTCAAGCATTAGTCTTGACTGTACTGGCCACTTTAGTTAAGTATAGCACAGATGAAACCGAGACTAGAATTTTGTATCAGTATTTAGCAGAAGGAGCAGTTGTTTTTCCTAAAGTATTTCCTGTAATGTAAGTATGTTATAATTTGATGCAGATACAGTTATTTTAAAACTTGTGTTCTTAGATATAATTTGTTAGATATGAAAATTAACAACGTATTAACGTCTTGCCATGATCAAGTTATTTTAAGTGCTGTTAGAAGTATTATACAAAATATGATTGCTTGTGAAGATACTAGCCAACAACAACTTCACTATTTACAAAGTTGCGGTTTTGGTGGTTTATGGAGGTTTGCCGGTCCTTTCAACAAGGTGAGTACAATACAAATTATCTAATTAAAAAAATCTGTTTTTCATTTCATTTTTTCATTTTTTTTTATAATTGTTAGTCAGAAGTAGTACAAGATGGAGTATTATGACCAGAGTCTAGACTTTCTAGGGATGCACGATTTAAATCGATACTTTCAATGTACCATTCGAAACATTATAGTGTTTTCGATTGACTTGCACGAGAAAAGTTCCGGTCACACTAATATTATGTCATGCACTCGATAAGTTTTTCCAGAAAACGAAACTAGTGCATGTTTCAATCGAATATGAAATATGATCTTTAAAAACGCACCAGATTCATGAAAAAAGTTTGAAATTCGTAGTGGAAATAAATTAACTAGAGATAAATAAGCCTTTTATTGTTACATAATGCAAGGCAAAATAAACTAATTAATGGTAAAAAGTAGATTTTGAAATACCTATAATAGGTAATAATAAAATAAATTTAACATCCCATGTAATGTTTTTAATGGCACCATTACATAACATGCACGAATACATTTTTCGGCCGCATTTTGATGAGTTTTGAAATTCATCAAAATTTTATCGAGGCCGTGAACTCTAGGAAACCTTATTAGCAGACTTCGGCGTACGTTTTCACAGTCTGACTTGTTTTATCTCATGCCCACAAGTTTACAAAACAATAAAAAGGCGATGTTTTAAAATATTTCTCGATTTCCAAGAAATTGTTATATGTACTATGTACTTCGTGACATGTGTTAATAATTTAATACTACGTTAAGATCCAGACCCGCTAGTGATGTCATCGTCGCCATGAGCTATATAATTTATGATAAGACATTTATAATACGGCGGCGGCGGACACAGACGAAAAAGAGGCATTGGATAATATGGAACTCGAGTAGAGTGCACAAAAAAGATATAAACCCTAATATAAAGAAAATCACTAAGTTAAAAAAATTAGCCCCTATTGATTCTTTTTTGTGTGTATGAATAACTAATTAGATTAAACTTATACAGAGTGCAATCGAATAAGTTTCACTTATTAATACTGTAAGTCATCGTTTCTCAACCTGGGGGTCGCGGTGCTATTAAAGGGGGGTCGCGAAAATAGCCTAAGCAATAATGAAATCACTTTATGACGTCATACATGTATGTGCAAACTAGAGCTCTCTATTTCACGTATATGTCAGTACACGTGTATACGTGTAATACACGCATCATGATCTTAGTCCGTGTAATTTTAAATACACGGGTACCCATGAATTTTAATTTCACGGATACACGTGTAGTTATATTACACGTGTATTTAATACGAAAACACATCCGTTGCTAGGTAACCTGAATTTGAACGTACCGAACGGACCCGTGTATTAAAATACACGTGTAATTATATCCGTATACACGTAGAATAAGAGTTAATTATACGTGAATTAATAACACGTGTATTTAATTCGCGAATGTCGTTACACGGATTTCCGTGTACACGTGTACGTTCAATATACGTTCAAAACCGTAGACTCTAGTTCATACCCATATTTATAAACGCAGCGACATAAAATTATAGGAGGGGGGTCGCGAAATATTAATTTTATTTATATTTACTATTTGGGGGGTCGCGGAGCTAAGAAGGTTGAGAATCACTGCTGTAAGTTCTTCATCACATAAGGAATTAATCTTGCAAATATCAATGGTTTTACTCAAAAATTAAAGACTGACCAGTGCTTCTGCGGTTTTTATCAACACATCGTAAAACGATAAAGTCACAGTCACTGAGTCAGTGTCGCACGCAACATAATTCGATAACGAAATTTTCTCAATCTGTTTTATTTGATAATCGATAATAATTACATCATGATATTCCACACTTTGTAAACAAATAACACACTAATGCCCGATTTCACCAACGCGGATTGCGAATTAAATCTAGTGTCAACACTTAGAATATGACTTAACACTACGTTGTCTAACCTCAAATGTCACATTATAAAACACTTAATCCGAGTGCTAGTGTCAATCCGCGTTGGTGAAATTCATCATTAGTGATACACACTTTAGTTCCTACTTTAAGACGTTGTGTTCGTGTAAGATACGCATTTAGCACAGAAATATGTATATGTACAGATGTATCAGTCTGGTCCCTCACAACAACATATTTGAATAGTCCGAGTTAATTTTGATACATCCAGTCCACAATGATGATAAGTTAACATTTTCATTAGATTAGACTGCATGTATCAAGAGTAGACACAACTTCAAAAACAAAACAAAAATTGAAAAAATTATAGTTTTTCAATACAGATGGTCTTAAAAATGCCTAATACAAACATAATTTGGTCTGCTTTAATGTTTTTTAAAATATGGACCTGGGAGTTAAAGTGTTAATTTGTTAATTTCGCGTGTTAAAATGATGAATGCATGTTTTAAGTACATTGATTAGAAATAAATTGGTTACAGGACAAGTTTGCGGATGCGAACATTTTTTTTAGTTTCATCAAACAAATAAATGCATTGACTGCTTTCCCTATGTTTTGAGATGAACATTCTTAAATCGTTTACTGTAATAAAGCAATAAGGTGCGATTTTATCGCTCGTGTTTAACACTGCGAACGTTTATTGTTTAATTCACGAATAAATCACTATTTGCTTTCAGAATGTTAAATTATAAACTACGTCTATTAATTACAAAGGCAAATTTCAACACAACACTTGAACTATCGTAATCAACGGGCACTGTGAACAGGCGTATGTACATCAAAGCATACTTTTTCGCAAAGTACACTTTAATGCAACCTGACACGTTTGTGTGGCATGTCAGTATGAATATGATTCGTATTGACACATTATCAAAGAATTTAGGCTTCGTTAAAACATATTTTGTAAAGAAAGTGGACACCAGAGTACACCAGTGCAGAATAACAAACTAGACCTAATATCTCCGCGATCTTTCGGAATTTTGTTTGTATATTCTGAACGTAATAAAGAATCATAAATTAAGGGATGACGAGTTCGACGTGCTTTTTATTCCAATAATACTGTTAGAATGTGACTTCAATTGAATTACCTATTTTTTTACTTACTGTTAGGTAGTATTCATGATTACTGTTTTATTTTAAATTAAGGAAATTAATTAATATTATTATATAAGAATTATTTTGTGAAAAATTTGCATTTCTATTACTTAAATATTAATTTAATTTATCGGAGAACTCATAACTTTATATTTTATAAACTTAAATGTGCGCATGAGATAAAACAAGTCCGTCTCTGAAGTGTCCTAACAAACGCCGTAGTCTGCTTATTACCAACGTACAAAAATTAGAGAAAACGTACTAGATCTAATACAAGGTCTGGCAACAGTGCTACAATTTTAACGAATCATACAGCCGCTCCCCGCAATCAATTTTTTTATGAGACGCGCGTTCGTTTTGAAATTCCTTTGTCAATACGATTAAAGTTAATACCGATTTTAATTTTATAATTTTAGGTTTAAGATTTTCGGCCGTTATTAATATCAAATTCACGGAACTTGAGCTCTGTGTCATCAATCGCCGAAGTTACAACCGACAAATATTTCAGTATTAAGTATTTCTTTGTCAACGGTGAATAAGAAAAGAGGATGAAGTTATGCTTTTTATGTCTGAGCTTCAACATTGCATATTAAACAGTTGGTAGCAATGTCAGTCACATAGAGGCAAATGAAAAGCGATTAGATATAAAAATTAGTTTTAACGTTGTTTGTTATTAAGGGAGAGTGTTGTACCTTAGGACAGGGTCTAGGACAATTCGCCGTCGCCGATTCGCCGTCGGTAAATTCGCCGTCGTCGATTCGCCGCAGGTATGATTCGCCAGAGATTAATTCACCGTCGGTAGCTTTAAAATAAATAAATCATTTGTCATTGATGATGCATGTATATATTATTTACATTTCAGAATTAATTAAAAGGAGATATAACTATCACACAAAATAAAAAATATATTTTTGTAGAGCTGGATTTGACATTGAAACCACTGTGCGTCGTTTTGCCTTGAACACATCGGTACGATTCACGAATTAACAATAGTTCTGTTAATGATATTTTGTTATTTTCGCTTTTCACTGACTGGACCAACAGTTACATTTACTATATACTGTTACAACCACGACGCCGATAAATATATTTGTTTTTGTGGTAGTCATGCCATCTATAAGAGAAAAGCTCTGCATCTGGTGTTGCATCATCAGACATAGGAACCATAACTCCATCCTTTTTTCTCATTCACTATTAACAAAGGAATAATACTGAAATAATTGCCGGTTGTAACTTGGGCGATTGATGACGCAAAACTCAAGTTCCGTGATTTTGATATTAGTAACGCCATCTATGGTTCTGCAAATCCCGAATTCGTAACAATACAATATGCGTTTAAAAAATTGTAAAAATCGTTATTTTGGGGATATATTGTATTTTGAAGTTAGTAGAAATTGATACTACCCAAAAGAGTCTTTTTTCGTTGTCATGGGAGCCAAAATTACCAAATGTTACATATTCTTACACGTAATAATCTGCAGATTCCAAATATGTAAAAATATAAAAAGTGTTCCACTTAAAATAAAAAAGTTGACATCACTTCCGACGAAACCGGAGGTCCTATCGTGCTGAATATATGGTGAAAAATTCTTTTTTCTTTTTAATTGAAGACTTTCAAAGCCTCTTCGAAGTAATAAAATACATTAAACAACACGAAAAAAAAAGTAAATTAACGCACGGCGCATTTCCATATATTTGGCTAAAATAAGTCTGGCAACCCCCCTAACACTAACTAGTTGTATTTTTCACGAGGTAACACTTGCTGCAAGCTGCATTCGATTCGTTTTTATCAGTAAATCAATTAGAAGTGATTTGGCTCAGTTTCGTTACGTTTCGCTTATGGTCAATCCTGCACGAATCGAACGCGTAAAATTCGTTTTGAATCGATTTAGATCGATCCAGATTAGTGAATCGAATGCCATGGTAATAAGTTTTCTTATTCGTGTTAGTGTTTTGTTTGTTTGCCTTAATTAAATATCGCAATTTTAATCTGTTTATGTTAGGTACTGAAAAGTTAACTGAAAATAGAAACATTTTCCTTATTCTCCAGTCATAACTCAGTAGGTGTTCTAATTTTCTTTTCAATGTTTTCTTATAGTACAATAATACGGCAGAAAGTAGCGAACTTTTTGTGAATTGTTTAGAAGCAATGGTAGAAACGTGTCTGCCTATCGAGGAATCTGAAGGAGAAAATGGAGAAATGCAACAGTACCCTTCGATGCTGAGCGTCAGTTCAAATATGAATTTGTCATCAAGTTTATCATCGTTAACCTTGGGTTCGCCTACAGAAAAGGATATAAAGGATTTGGAAGGTGGAAGCAGTGCGTCTTTAAGTCGATCACCTTTTACCAAACAACGTAGCCTCAAAACGAAATCTCATGTACATTCTGATGTTTCGCCTAATCATAACTCCTAATATTTTTCTATTAAATTTTTTAAATTTCGATCTAAGAGTTGTTGTTTTTGTTTGTTGAATTTTTCTCAAGTATAGAATGTCTGTATTTGTTCTGTTGTTTTGGGTGTGCTTTTTTATATAAATGATACACCTTGTTTTTTTTAGATATCTGTATATATTATTTAGATTTATATACAATGTGTCCACGGATCGACTTTACAAGACACAAACTTTTTTAATATCAATTTTACACAAAAAATTCTGCTTTTCAACAAACTTCAGAAACAATGCTTCAATTTAAATTTTAAACTACAGTCTGTCCAAAAAATTCAAATTTCTTAATTTCGTGTTGCAGAAATTAAATGAACATTTATATTATTGATTTTAGGCAAAAGACATTTTGTTCATAAAAAATTCTACTGTGCGAACAACTTCAAAAATCGCATATAAATTTGAGTTTTTTGACTACAGGGTATCTGAAATATTCAAATTAAATTGAAAGATTTGAGATTTCTCGAGAGCAGATTTTTTTTTTTATAAGAAAGACATTTTTGCATAAAATTAACATTAAAATGTTTCTTTGTTTGGAAAAGTTGATTGTTTTGTTTTCTACGTCATTAAATTAAAAAATATAAAATTTTCAATTTCATGTGCGAGTATGGTTTCTGATATTTTCCGAGAAGATGTGTGTTTTTATACAAAAAGCAATGACGTAAAATCAATAATAAAAAATTCTTTGATTACTATTACAAATTCAGAAATTTGAATATTTCACACGCTCTGTAGTCAAAAAAACTTGAATTTATGTGTGATTTCTGAAGTTGCTCGAACAGTGGAATTTTTTGTAAATAATATATTTTTCCTAAAATCAACAATTTGATTTGTGCAACATGAAATTAAGAAATTTCAATTTTTTATGCAGCCTGTAATTCAAAATTTAAATTTAAGCATTGTTTTTGAAGTTTCTTGAGAAGCAGATTTTTTTTGTAAAGAATAATATTTTTGCGTAAAATTGATTTAAAAAAAAATCCTCTTATCTAGTCGATCCATGAACACACTGTATGTGTTTTATGATGTTGCAGAAGTATATCAAATTCAGGGATAATTTATGTAAGACACTAACAGTTCTAAAATGTCATTACAATCAAACAGACGTAAAGAACGATTTGTTTTATATTTTCTTCATAGAAATGTCAATCAGAAATTTTGCAAAATATATGTTTGTAAGGTATCCCACGTGTTAATGCATTTGTATTCTGCATATGATGATGTAATATGACGTTTTGATGTATGTATTTATTTAAAATTTAAAATTTGTTACATAGACAAAAAAGATGATTCTATGTATGAAGTTTTCTACAATATAAGACTTAAATGTGTTAGTTATGTAAGCAATCAATACTGCCGAGAACAGTAGATATGTTCCCCGTTCATCTTCTTCAGTTCAAATATCATCGTCACGAACTTCTATGTCTATTTACTCAAAGGAAAAACACCATTATACGATATAATATACAATATAAGATTTAACGTTCACACAGTGTTCTATGTTTTAGATGTTTCTTTTTTCAGGGTTAGATAAGTGATGAGAAACATTCTAAATAAATGAATTCTTGGATTTAGCAACAAGTACCGTTCTGACAAATTAGGATATATCACACGAAATTTGTTGTGAAATTTTAACGACACATTTTAAACATTTTAAGTTTCACTAATCAATTTGATTGCTCACTTTAAATTTAAAACATCAACAGTCACCAAAATAAAATTTTGTATAGACAGTAATATATTAACATTGTTTCTAAAACTCTGTAATAATCACTATTTATGTAATGTTTTGTATTAGAAACGAAAAGAACGAAAAATGAACTATGCGAAGGGCAAATATATAAACAATACTTTGTGCATTAACAATCAGAGTTTTCTATAATTGGTACTAAGTGTTAGTTTTAATTAAATAATTAAGTATTTACAAACTTATAACTGTTTTATGAATCAGCTGTTTAACGGAACTAAATGTTTTACAACAGCCATACTTTCGATACACAAATAAGTGCATCCTCAATTATATTTTACGTTTGTATATAGGTACATACTGCTCAACAAATGAACTGGACCAATTAAAAAAGAACTTGTATTGAACTTAGACTAAATTAAGAAAAATGAAAGAGACAGTGGCTTTAGAAATAATTAAAATTGATCTCTTCCCATAATTATTTTATATCCGCAGATACGTATTTCGGCATATACGCTACCATCTTCGGTACACATGCACACACTCACAAGTTAAAATATACGAATATAAAATAATTGCGGGAAGAGATCATTTTTTAATTATTAGATTGAATGAGGAAAAAATTGAAGTAACTACAGCATTACGTATTTACATAACAATTTATTTAAATTATTAACAAATATTAATTAAATGCATCGCATAAGCGACTCTGCCCATTTCATCCGCCCAGTTGTCATAATATTAATCTGTGTTTGCATTTTCAACAAAATCAAGGACGTAAGCATAACTAATGAAAATGGGATCAAATAACGTGTAAGGACTCTTGGAGAAATTTTGGAGAAATCTGAAAAATATTATTTTATTTTTGTCTTAAAACCTGTGCTAAAAATTGATTTTTTTTTTGTATGAGATCCCTACGTTCTCCCATTCATAATATTACATTACATTTATGTCAGGTTACATCACAAGCCAATTCATTCGAAATGTTTCAGTGGCGTGTAAGATTACATAAAAAAATTGTAAGAAGAAAATTACTTAAATAATATAATTTATTGTATTTAATTATTTCCTTAAGCAACTTAAACAACACTAGTAACTACAGTCGCAGCCAAAAAAAAAAAAGTGGACACTTTTTGACGTCAATTTTAGATACTAGAACTTTTGCTGTGTGGTTGTAATTATGTAAATATAATTATAGGGTTCAATTCGGTTGACCATTTAGTTCAACGTATTCTTGCGCTTGATGACTTTGAACTAATTTGCAAATTGGTGAAAGGAAATTTCAAGCATTTCTCGTTTTTTCTAGTTCAAAAGCGACATTTTACTACTGCAATTAACAAGACACGTAACTATTCTAAAATTGAAATTGAACGGCCAAATTTTCTTTGCAAACAAAATTGTTGTTTCTTGTTTTCAAAGCGATCTTTACGTAACAGATGATTTCGAAATTTTGTCCAGAATCTGATTCAAATTGTTATGTCATCAAAAATTGCACACTTGAGTGTAATACTTCATCGTAATCAGAAAAAAACGCTTCATTTAACAGCGTAAAGATTTAAAGTGGTGTCCATAAGAAAATAAAAAGTTGAATGTCGTTTGTTGGTATTTTTTGACGACATAACAAAGACAATGGCATATTTAAATTGCTTATAAAAATGTGCCTTGACAATGTCTGATCTAAAAGTGCCTAGCTTCATTCGTTTTTATAGAAAAAAATAAAAAACGAAAATCGTGATTTTTACTTTCTTTTTAAATGTCTTGAAACCGTAAAAAATTGGTGAAATTTGTTTTGAAGACCATTGATTGGGATAAAAATACGCGACTTTGTTCCAATTTAACCAACTTCGTATCTCTCAAGATAACCGAGATCCCCATGGTTAGGCTCGAAAAACGAACACCTGTATACAGCCATCTGTTAATCGAAGGTTTTACCAAAGGCAATGCATACTCTTACCCGTCATTACCCTACTTTTGTTGAGCAGTATACAGCCGGCTCGAACTTAAGTTGGCACTATTACTAACTTCGTTATTACGAGTATAAAAGCTACAAAGTCGATTAAATTGGCAAATATTTTGTTTCCAAAGCACTGGCACCTTTGATTTTGTAAAAATGAAAATATCTTCTTTATTTATTAATTTTAATTAAGAATTCTATTCTATCGATTGGTAATATAATATACAGAGTATTCCATTTTGGCTTTAACTCATAAACGCGATGTTCTTTGACTGCATCATTGCAATCAGCGTAAAAAGTACTACTAGTTTGCTAATTTAACCGAATTTGTAGCTTTTATAATAACAAAGTTAGCAATAGTGCCGACTTAAGTTTAAACAGACTGTATGGGTACATATACATAAATACATTTATCATCAAATATAATTTAATTGTTTTTCAAAAACTAATATTTACTAAAAGTATTAACTTCCAACAAAACTATAGCACAGTCGCGGCCAAAAAGATGACACTTTTTTACGTCAATTTTATATAACAAACAATAAATATTACCGCTTGTCATCGATAAGTAATTACAACCACCCAGCAAAAGTTTTAGTATATAAAATTGATGTCAAAAAAGTGTCATCTTTTTTGGCTGCGTCTGTATTAATACATACCGTAAGTGTAATTTGTAGTCGTCAGTGAAAACCTGCCGCTGCAGTAAAAGCAGTGCTGCCCCACTGCATACAAACATCCTGCACCATTTAGTTAGATACGTTGTAGTACACAGCGGCAGGCCTAATTTAGTTTGACTGACTGGTGTAAAAATTACACATACTGTATATAACATTGCCTCGCATATATTTACATTTAAAATTTGGTGAATACTCCTTAGTAATGATAACGCTTTTGAATTTGTTTCGAAATGAAAGAAAAGAGAAAAAATTCTGACCATGATCACAACGAACACGAATAACCAGAGGACGTGTTAAAAAAATAAGCAAAACAAAAAGTTTTGCAGATGTTGTTGCTAGGTAATAATTTATCCATTCGTGCCTTAATTGACTGTGGAAAAATTATACTTGGCTGTTCTGACTTTTGAAACCTTTTGAATATTTTGTCAAATGATAGACGTTAACTATTTCCATTTGATTATCAATAAATCTCTATATAGGTGATGAATCATGACATTTTAAGCGTTAGGAATAGGAATCAAACTCATATCCACATCAGTGGTTCCCAGGTTCACAACACAGGAAAAATAAAAAACAAAAATACCTTCTGGTAGTTAGTATTTTAATATGTGAAAGCAAATTTAACAAACACAATGGAATTCACATACAATTAAATCGTGCGATAGGACTTTATTATATTTATCACAAAATATTTAATAATACAGTAATGATATCTTAACTTCTAATCCTTAGTAACTTAACTTATGCATACACTGAGTGTTAAAAGTAACAAAATTTTAAGTTGCGATCTAAAAGGTAAGTAAACATGTTGAATTTTATTTCATGTTTTTATTTTGTGCTCGTTTAACTATTTACTCGTTTGCTTGTCCATCTACTTATTACAATGATTAGGTAGCAACTTAACATTTACAAGGGAGACATTACTTTTGATTCTCAGTGTACATTATCATAATATCTATAATATTTGAAATATTTCTTAATGAGTTTCATTGTGTTTATTTCTTATATGCGTCAAGTTATTTATTTAAAACAGGTTTCATTGTAGGTAAATTCCAATATAAGAGTTGTATTCGTACAGCAGCTTCTGATTAGTCCAAGCATGCGCCGATCCATTTAATGCCGTTCTTGAAAGCAGTGATTAATTCGACGGGCGAATATATTTGACAGTTTCAAACTAGTCGGAAATGCTGTGCGAACAGACCTAAAAATTACATTTCATTGGGAACCAACATTCGAGAAATAATGATCTTATGCAGTTACTCGATGTTTAGTTTTCCTTTCTTAATTAAATCACTGTCAAGATTGTTGGTTTTTTAATATTTTTCTATGAAAACTAAAATATAATTTTTTTTTACAGATTCAAACATATTTTGAAAGTGATCTAGTTAAGTAAGAATTGCTAATATGAGTGAGTAATTCGTAATTTCATTTTATCATATCACTACCATAATTTACTGGCTGTCTGTAGAACTGTACACATACATCCTGATATTTTGGGAAGTGCACGTTCTGTAACTAATTCTAAATATTAGCAAAGTTGTGATACACTTAGATACATAATTATTTAAAATAGCATATCTTTGACTGTGTGGGTTCGTTCTTGGGGCTAGAGTTTAATAAAGAAATGATTAATTTGAAGATTGCACTAAAAGAAATGCTTTTTAATTGTGATAACAATCAAGATGACTGAATGCTGAGGCATTTTTTAAAGACGCCCGGCGAAAGAGTATAGAAACATAATTGATTATGAAACATTCACATATGAGGTTACTGATTGGTCATGGCAAGTAATTGACATGATGTTCGAAATTGTGCTGTTGAACATATTCTAAATAAATTCACAATAATTGTATTAATGTTACTTGTAGTTTTTTATTGAAAGGGGATGTAGCGTTTAACATCAAAAATCTTTGAATTCTATCAGGAAATGATCCTGTGGCATTGATGGGATTATTTTACTCTACTACCTCTTGCTACACCTCTGTTGCTGTAAAATAAGTTATATTATTGATATAAATTCAACTGTGTAACAAATGTGTTAGGTGTTAAAATGGGAACATGTATACTATGCATATATAAATTTCATGTTATCATATAGGCCAGGGGCGAGCACAATAGGGGAACAGTGCCACCACCCCTTACACTTCTCCGCAATTGTTTCGCGCTTACTCCCATTTAAATTCAAACTGGCACGCCTACAACCAACGACGTAATATTATTTTGTACACAAAAAAATCTTCATTCCCAATCTAATTTACGAGATGGTCTAGTTATTCGCTTATCGTTATTATTTGTCGTTGATATTCGAGTTAAACGCGCAATATAATGTCTCAACGAGAGACTGATATTATCGACTGTCGTCGATTACAGTTGTTGCTTGTGGAGGGGATGTGCTCACCAGAACTCCGGTGTCCAGCGCTGATGTAGGCAAAAGTTGTATAGTTTTAAGTATTACAGTGGATATTGTAATTGGTAATTAATAAGATAATTAACGGTTAGAAAAGTGAAATTTTCTGTATTACTTAAAACATGAAAGTCAACGTATAATCGTCTTATTATGTATGAGTGTATAATTCACTATAGCTTAATACGAATTCTTTTGCACATCTACTATGTAACTAAACTGAATATATTTTTGCTGTATTACTTTTTTTAGTAATATTATGACGCACAAGATTCTAATATTTTCTCACGATTATTCTTTGACAGTGCAACATTGTCATCGATGGAAAAATTAAACATATAATCAGCGCAATTAATTTATCGATGTTACGTTTACTGTAAGCGCCTATATTTTGCAAAATATTCTGATGTAATATAAGAAACTTTATTACATTAACAGTGTGATACCCAAGGTATACCGTTTAATTGGTGTGTTAATTGTTAGTTATAAGAATTTGTGTTGCACCAGGAAACCTGAAGCACGTATTTATTTGTTGTCTAGTTGAGATATTTGTACATATATGTAGTCACATTTTAAACAACGCAAATTTATGATTTAGAGATAAAAATCCTAATTTAGTTAATGTGTTTAATTTAAGTTAATGTGTGTTGCTTTTAAATCCAGGAAAAAATCTCTTACTCTCAACTATATCGATTGTATGATCTATAATGTGTGTGTTTTCATAAAGATTATTAAACTCAAATGTTTCTAAAATTTAAAACTTTGGAAATTCTTACTCCATGAATCACTCAAATTTACATTGCTAATTATAAATTGACTTAATATAATTACAACGATTTTTGGCTGTTTCAAAAAAAATATTTTTTTTTGCACGACCTCTATACAATGAGCAATTTTCTCCCTAACTGAAGGGAGTAAAATGGCTCTTTTACTCCTTTCATGAAAAAAGCATATTTTGTTTGCTATCCATCACAACCGATATGATTTTTGTGTTCATAAAATAAGACATGTCAACAGTTAAGAATAATTTAAAAACTTTCAGCTTTTTTCAGTTAAAATCGTTGGGTCGTGCAAAAAATAATACATACACCTCGGGAGTGAATGCCTTTTCCCCTCGGTGCTTTGTAGAGCCCTCGGGCTTCAAACTGTATCTCTGGTAAAAATCATACACTTCACTCCCTCGACGTATAATATATCCACTATTATTCACGACTGGAACTAGACAGCAGTTTCTATGACACGAAAATTGTGACAGAAATTTATTTATTACTAAAGAAATAAATATTTTCTCCCTAGGGAGCTTTCATTATGTGATTTAATTATACTTGTGTTTTTGAAGACAGTAAATTTAACGTCGCTTCACTCGCTGTGTTAGCATTTCTTGCAGTACTTGTTCGTCCGTTACAACTAATTTTTCTATCAAATAATGCACCAAATTTGTTTTAAACGTAGGTAACTTTGTATTGTCAAATAATGAATGTCAAAGACTACTGCTTTCCGGAATTAATTGATTGCTAAAGGTGACACTTGAATTTATTACAATTTTTTCTTAAAAGTTTGGCTTCTTCTATTCTCGGTCGTGAATAAAATAGTATATGTATGCACAGAATACTATTTTTCCCTCGGGCTGCAGACAAACACCTCAGGAAAAATGACGCATTTCTCTCCATCGATGTATAATATAACTATTTTTTACGTTGCAAATATATCTCCATTGTATAAAGTTTTATTTGATTAAATTAAATATGCGCTTTTATTTAGTTATGTTATAGAATTTGTTGCTTATAACAATTTGATTAACTCATTTTTACTGCATTTGAATATGCTTGCATAAAACTTCACACATACAGGGTGACTGTTAATTACACCGACAAAATGAAACCACGATAAGAAGCGAAGTCCGAGAGTATGGGGGAAAATGTTAAAAAAATTCTTTCTACTTTAGTTTTCGAGAAATAATTAATCAAAAATTAGAGGACCAGACAACGAAATAAATACTCTCATAAAAGTTTTTTTTATGACGTTTAATAAAACCAGTTGAGATGTGTGTCAAGGTCGCACTGTGTGGAGGCAAGATGTCAATAAAATAGTACTCATAAAATTTATAACCGCATTTATAGAACGTGGCAGTAGTGCCGGAGCTTGATTTTGGTATATTTTTTAAATGAATTATAAACTATTCACAAGAATTTTTTTAACATTTTTCCCGTAATCTGTGACATCGATTCTCTTATGCGTTTTTTTTTTGTCGGTATAATTGTCATTCACCCTGTATAAGTAAGTCCATAAATAAATCAACAAACTGTGCCGAACACATGTTCCGTAACAGAAGAGTTAAATATTCCATTTCAGTATTGGTATAGTTGTAAGTTTTATGTTAATAGTTGTATTTTTGTATGTTTTATTTTTTTATTAGTTTAATTCACTGGGTTCCTAGATAGTGCATTTCTCATTTTATATATGCCTTTTCGCATACGCTTTAATGAAACGCTATATTTCACATATCCCAAATGTCAAAATTTTCCGTCAATGGTACAAATTATTAATACGATTAGTATAAGTTTTTTGTAGCTTAAGAAAAGCATGATAATGGATTTATTTGAAATATTTCAAATGTTTTACATGACTGTTCTTAACTCATCGCTTTTGCTTAAATGATAATTACTTTTTCAAACTTAATGTAGAGTACATAACTCAGTCTGGCTTTTTATATATGTAAATTCTATTTGTGATAGATTCCTTTTACGTCTAAATCATAAAATGTATGTTATTAATTATGACAAATATTTGTATTTACATACAATATTACATACATAAAAATGAAATTTTTGTTTAATTTACATATCAACTAAATTATTTATATTGCAACTTGAAAATTAGGAGATACCACCTGACATTTAAATATTTTTTTGTATACGATAACTTTGCAGTTATAATAATGTTAAGACATATTCAGCACGTATGTTGTTCAGAAATCACTTGGTATATGCTAATATCAGGGATACTTTATCTATGCTTTGGTAATAAAGGTGGTCGATATAACAGCAAGGGGCGACAGTGAAACATCTGGGACCGAACGTGCAAGAGTTCTAATACAAAAAAAACTTGAATTGGTCTTCCAGCGTTTTCTGAGTTATCGACGTTGTCACCAATCTCCATCTATGAACGAACTCAGTCTTTGTACCTTTGATTCCGATGTGCGATATTTAAATACTGAATTAAAAATTAAAATGCCCCGTAGGCATTTTGCTGTAATAGATATGGACAGTGATGAAAGTGAAGAACAGAAATCCTAAGGATACCATTTTCGTATGCCTGTGTTATCTCCATAATCAGAAACGTAAGTTCAAAATTTGTAAATCTTTAAGGAATTTTCGAAGAAAAAGTTTCTTTTACGAAAATGACTCAGTGAAACCAATGTATAGTTATATTGTTGTAATCAGCTCTCCGCGGAACATCTAAATTTGTAAAAATTTATGGAATATATGACCGTCGCAAGGTCGGACCTATTTGTCGACCTAAAATCCTTGCCCTACGAATAACACAACTGAATGACACATTCACATACTTTGGCCGAATGTCACAAGTAACAAACTTGGTATCATGAGGAGTATGTTGGTTTGACATACTAAGACCTAGAATTTAATTGTGCGTATAGTGAAGACATTTTGGTCAATGCCGTTTACTCTTTATTATGTTTTGTAACCAAATTTTATAAATATACAGGCTTATTCATTTGACAAGTAACAAAGCTAATTTATGATTTTTTTAATGGAACACTATACATTTTATTACAGATTACAGGTTAGCCCTTGAAGAGCTGATGAAAATGGTATAACATTATACGTATTTACATTAGTAATACTCAGTTAATACTAGTGTTTAGTATTTACCCAGTTTTTAGTTTCACACAAGAAATCGGTCATATTTGATCGATTGTCAAATTGTCATTTTTAATGATAGGTCATTCAATTTTGGCCCAAAATATTTCTAAATCTCCGTACGTTTACTATGTTTAAAATATTCAACATTTTTAAAAATTGAGCGACTATCAACAACGATACGGTTCATTTTGGGTATTGTAAAACTTTTAGGAAGCGACAAAAATATTAAGACATTAATTAGAAAAAAATCTTTTCATATAGTTGAAAACACGAAATTCGTTGATCCGTAAAACATAAAATCAAAAAATGCAAAAATAAAAAAACAATTATACCGGGTGATTTTTAAAATTTCTGTTTAAAATTTTAAAATGATTGAGACCACTACTGGAAAAAGTTTTAAACTACTGTTTAAATTTTTTTCAAGTAGAGGTCTCGTTCATTTTTGGAGTTGCCAATACTTATTAAATATAATAAATAGATCAAATAAATCAAATATTTACTGCTGCGTGCCTCAGTATCAAAGCTATTATACCGAAAATGTATTGTTCCATACGTTACAACGAACTTATTATTCGCTAAGTACAAGTAATAGGTCAAGTATGTAAATTTTAAAGAACCAAAACTGAACTTCAGATCTTCAAAACGTTCATAAAATGAACGAGGCGCGGAGTTGCTTAGAGCTGTTTCATGACGTAAAAGAAAATGGCTTACGTCGTTACGGCTTAAAGAGGTTATATATGCAAAACATTACTCGCTTTCCACCATGTTTGTTTACAATTGTCACCGCAGCGCCCCCATTGGTGATTGGAGTTGCCAATTCCACTGACGTTAGGAAGAGGGAGGAGGTTCTTGCCCAGTGCTGCCAATGGTCGGGAAATTTCCCGAATTTCGGGAAAAATGAGGTGATGGTGAGAGTTTTGCGGGATATAACAAAGTTACGGTAAAAACCGGGAATTTCAGATATCAGAAATTAAGACATTTTTTTCTTTCTGCGTATGTAGTACTTTCGAAAAGGTGCCGACGTTTTGTGAAACTACTGGTTCCGTAGGCATTATACTGTGGTGAACTTGAACCATCTATCGCTGAACGCGCCCATTCCCATGCCATGTGATTCCAGCAACCAGCAAGATAACATAACCTAATTAATCCTTTTCGTGTTTTTATAATAGATCTGTTCCATTTGACAGAATTTCAAGTTCTGAACTGTTCAAATCATGCGCAGTATGATCCAATTTTGTGCACTGCTCATGCTCAGTACTATTTTGAACGGTTCAGAACTCGAAATCCTGACGAATGGAACGGACCTAATTTTGTGCAACATTGTTGATTGTTTGCAGTACCCTAATGAAATACTGTGGAAACAGTGCAATAATAGCGCAAAAAAAATGGATAAATGGCTTATAAAAACGCCGTTGTAGATACTTAAAACTGATCCTTGAATTGTACTTAATAAAAGTGGTATAATTTAAATAATTTTGTTTCGTAGAAACAACAGATGGATTGTTGTGCATTACTTATTTACTTTGTTACATTAAAGAATTAAACTTTCATTGCTTTAAGAATTAAAATATATTAAGACTGATTGCTTTTGAGGTAATGTACTTTTTCATGTTGAATCTCATAAGTAAATAAGTACAGCTGAATTTAAAAAAAAACGGGAAATGAAATTTTTCCAATTGTAAATTTGGTTATATTTGTCAATTAATTGTCTACTTGACAACAGGGACTTGACAATACATACCTTTTAAAAAATCTAACCAATTTTTTTATAAACTGACGTAGCGTCAAATAATTCTAACCTATTTCTAATAAAGTCATTTTCACACTATGAAAATATTGAAAAAATGTGCCAATTTTTTTTTACATTTCCCGTTTTTATTGATTTCAGCTGTATATAAAATTATTATTTTTTGCGTCTATCTCACTCCCACCTAAATTTATTTTTTTTTCTGATGTTTATTTTACTTTTGAATTGGTGGAAAAAAGCGGGAATTTTTGTTGTAAATTTCGGGATTTTAGAGTTTATGCTGTTGGAATCCTGCCAGTCTGGTTCCTGCACTGACAATCAGTGCTGCCAATGTCCGGGATTTTCCCCGATTTGCGGGTATTTTAAAGGTACTGGCGGGATATTTTCGGAGATACTAAAAAAGAGGGGGGAAAGCGGGTATCTTAATTAGACTACCTAGTAATATTCAAAAATGGATAGAAAAATGGGGAAGGAAAAAACAAAGAGATAATTCAAGGCAATAATTGTCCCGTTAGTTCTGAAAGTGAAGAGCAAGAGACTGAAATAGAATCTGTTCGAGAACATTACCAACAAAGGTTGAATGTGAAGAAAAAAGACTGAATAAGTTTTAAATGATAAATGGTTAGAAAATCCAACATTTAGACACTGGCTAGTTAAAGCACACAAATTAAAGAATGGTCATGAATTGGGATATTGCAAACAGTTAAATATTCCTGCTTGAATAGGGAGAGGCTAAAAAAATTTGAAATCGGGTATTTTCGTTTTGTAGTGTGGGGAAAATGGGCATTTATGATTGGCAGCACTGCAGACAATTTATCTCACATTCTTATGTGAGATCACGTATTACCCACCACCACCAGGACGGCGACTTTTTCTCCTATCCTTCTCCTTCCCAACAACAATGGCCGCGTTCAGGTAACTGCAGCAGCTGGAGTGCGTTCGAGAACAACACTTTTCTGTAACTTTTACAGAAATAGTCGTTCGAGATTATTATTTCGCGCATCAAAAGTAGAGCAGTAAAGCGTTCGAAAACTTCAAAAGTGTCGCTTTGAAAGTAACAAAAATCGCCGCATTCCAGACTGCGGTGAAAATCACTCGACATGCGTACTAGATGCGTGCTGGCTTATTGTTATTTTTTTTGCATACTTGTTGCTAGTAAGTACGAAGATCGACGGCAAATTTATTGTTCTTGAAAATTAAATTGGAGACTCACCGCAACAAAAGTTGGAACAACTGGACGTAACGAATTCTGTGCGATCGTATAATAACAATTGTTTTTTTTTAATTTTCTTTTTGATAAAAGGCCCTCCTATTTAGAGATGATACTATCGGAAATTTATTATGAACAAAATAGGTAAGTTCTGAGTACTTTCATTTAATTAAATATTTCATAACCTACTTTATACTGAAAATAATACGCACTTTTTATTAATGGAATTAAATGATTACAGTTAGTACACTTAGGAAATAAAAGTACAATACAAAAAAAGTAGAAAAAGTTTTTTGCAACCGCCTATAGTTTGTTATTATAGATATTGGTTATAGTCGTAAACAACAGACGTTCGAAAAGTAAAAGTAACTTTGCCTTACTTTATAACCCCCACTCTCATATGTAAAATTTACTCTCAAGTAAAGTTCTCGAACGCAGCCCTGAGTTGCTTACTAAGCAATCGTTTGTGATTGGCTATTACTTTAGTTTGAACCAATCACAAACGTTTGCTTAGTTAGCAACTCATCTGCTGCAGTTACCTGAACAATAATAACAATACCTCAAAGCTGTATTACTACCGGCATATCGGCTTATTTTGCAAAAATGATTTTTAAATTTTGCTTGATAAACGATGTTCTTACATAATGACAGATTTATAATCATAATAATCTCTACTCCCATACCCTTCAACATTTTCTGCGCTTGTTGCAATGTTAAAGTGGGATTTTCTTCAATTTTACAATTTTAGTAGTTATTTGGGTTTTAGTAGGAATAATTTATAGCGTTTTTCACTGGGACTAAATTGTGCACTGAGTGCGCACTCAGAATATCTCCATCCCGTTTCATTACATGAGGTTAAAATAAGATGAGAATATTGTGAGTGCGCACTCAGTGCACAATTTAGTCACAGTGAAAAACGTTATTAGTTTCTCAAAACTTTTTGATATAACGACCAGTTGCTGCTAAGCTTAATTTTGCCCCCTTATGATGGGTACAAAAACAACTTAGAAACGTTTAACATATGCAGCCCTCATCTTCAAAAACTATTACCTACCACCAGGCTGGTTTTCTTTCATCAATGCGTCTTACTGTCAACCACCCTAAATTAATTTTTCAAATTATTCTAATAGCCATCGATATTTCCAAGAATTCGGGCCAATGCTCCTTAATATCTGGAATATCATTTACTGCATAATAAAAATTACTTTATCAGTTTCATGTTGACTTGCAAACGCAAAAGGGGTTTACACAACAAATAAAAGATTTAGAGATACATGTATTTATAGATTAACTAATATAATAAAATAATATAAACTCTACTTCTCTTCTACAGGAAATTTACCACTATAGTACGGGACATACTGAAGAACGGCTTTCCAATCTGTGAAATAAATAATTCCAACACCGGTAGCAGTTCCATAAACTACTGCTGTTCCAACCCTGCAGTTACATATTACATAACCAATTAATATTTTCATAACCTATTTTATATTACCAATTGGACAGCAGCTCCACGTGCTTTCTACCAAGTAGTTTAAGAGGGCCCACCGGCATTTTTTTGTTAAATAATCCAATTTATTTGCAAGTATGTATGAGCTCTCTAAAGTTCAAATTCTGTAAGAACACTTGCACCTACAATTACGAAAATCAATGACGTGTTAATAGTTAGACTCGCTGTGGACAAAGAGGAGTTGATATCAACTAAAGAGTGAGAGGATATGCCTGCGTTCAGCCTAGCAGAAAGCTACGTAGCGCTTCGTGTGCGCTCTATATTACAGCTACTTGACTCGTCGTCCCTTTTGGAGCTCAGTTAATTGGTGTTGTGTATGTGGTTAACATATTTGTTAAAATATGACCGTACGTGCAGTAGGGTGGGTCATTTTTGTATGGAGAAAAATGAATATTGCGCTTTTGATTTTTAATAGCAAAATTATGTTGCCTTTACATGAAAACAGTGTAATGCTAGAATTTAAAGTAAATAGCACCTCATCTTCAGGTTGCGCTTTGCCTGGGAAATACGAATAACTTAAATATATTCTGGTAGTCATATAACATAAATGCCTCAAGGAAAATAGGGTTTTTAGAATAAAATAATCATTTATTAATAATTAAAAAAATAATACAACAGAAAAATTAATGAAAATCATTCAATATTGAAATCTTTCTTGCTATCGAATTTAGGCATTGCTGCGAGATTCGAGTTTTAATTTTATCCACCTTCTCTTGCCCTTTTAGTGTACAGTTTTGATGATAACTCTGTTATTATTATTATTACAAATACGAATTTTTCATGGTATACTATATGGCCTTTCTTGTATAATTTCAAAAATTCAAACGTAAGGCGTACCCTCTAAACATTAATTAAATTCAAAAATATTTCGTAGGTGTCATAATATCACTAAAAGACAACATAATTTTGCTATTAGGAAACATTATCTCAAAGTTTGGTTTTTTGACCCACCCTAATGTACAGGTAATAGGTCGAGGCAAGAAATTGGAAAAGGTTAAGGATTTTTTTATTTATTTTGAATCTCCAGAACGAGGCTTTAAAGGTCAAAGGTCACGGTGAAGTCAACGAAATCGGTAAAATTTGGAGACAATCTTTATTAAAATAAAAATTAGAATTTAGAGAGACGAAGTTTGGAATACACTAACGGCAATTTATGAAACTTTACGACTTTCGTCGGCGATCGCCGGTCGCTACCGGTAACCGACGGAGAAAACATATGAAGCTTTGAAAAAATTTCGAAACTAATTTAAAAACTTAAGTCAAGGTCAAGGTAGAGACAAAAATTTCGGTACAAATGGGGAAAAATATTTAGGCCCGGTTTTTTCATCTCTGAGTAAGTGGCCAGTAAAATACTTGATGATTAAAGATAGGGAAACGCATTGCGCTAATCGTCAAGTAGTAACTTGGCACTTACTTAGAGATGAAAAAACCGGGCCTTAAAAAATTTACCATTTTGAAGGCACGAATACGGAAATGGTAAAAGATAAACACGTGTCGCATATGAAATGGAACGTCACAGCGAGACAAACCGGACTGACATACCAACGACATCTTGGAATCAAAGATGGGCGCGTTATACGATTGTAAATATTAGTTTAAAAGATAAACACGTCATGTCGCATATCAAATGAAACGCCCGGACAAGACCAAGTCGACCGTCACTCGGACCCCATCTTGCAATCAAAGATGACCGCCCTACACAATCGAAAAATATTACTTTAAGAGGTAAGTACGTCGTGCGACCACTTATAAGCGAAAGCACTCAATGAGCACAACATGACAGTCAAAAGTTTCCAGCTGCCGCGAGCCCCCAACGGTGAGCGGCCCTTAACGCGCGAAGCGCTCTCTTCGAATTGTTTTCTCTGTGGTGGGCGTTCAATGGAAAAGTGGTCCGGGCCGATAGACCCGGAGCACTTGTGTCAAATACAAGAAAAGTCTAGCAGTTGTATGAGATAAATTTTAGATTTGTTCCAAACTTTTCAACCAACATGTAGGATACATGTATACTTAAAAAATGTATGTAGTGTAAACGCCCCTTAATACAAGTCTAGTTTTGTACCAAAATTACGTTTCGCGTATAATTATTTTTCGACTTTCGGCTATTCAAATGTAGATGTCGCCACCAGGGACGGAAATGTTTTAAAAAATAATTTCATTTCATCTTCGTGTATTTATTTTGGGGGAAAATTGCTACGTACCTTTTGACACCTCATCGCACTTATGTGATCCTAATACAATTCTAGTTTTATACGAAAATTTCGTCTCGCTTATAATTATTTTTCGACTTTCAGCTATTCAAATGTAGATGTCGCCACCGGGGACGGAAATGTTTTAAAAAATAATCTCGTTTCATCTTCGTGTATTTATTTTGGGGGGGAATTGCTACGTACCTTCTGACACCTCACCGCACCCCTGTGATCCTAATACAATTCTAGTTTTGTACGAAAATCTCTTTTCGCTTATAATTAATTATTTCTCGACTTTTGGCTACTCAGGTGTAGATGTCGTCACCGGAGTCGGAAATATTTTTAAAAAATAATTTCGTTTCTTTTTCGTGTAATTAATTTGGCGCGAAAGTGCTATGTAATTTCAGACACCTCATCGTACTCCTGTGATCCTAATACAATTCTAGTTTTGTACGAAAATCTCTTTTCGCTTATAATTAATTATTTTTCGACTTTTGGCTACTCAGGTGTAGATATTGCCCCTGGAGTCGGAAATATTTTTAAAAAATAATTTCGTTTCTTTTTCGTGTATTTAATTTGGCGCGAAAGTGCTACGTAATTTCAGACACCTCATCGCACTCCTGTGATCCTAATACAATTCTAGTTTTGTACGAAAATTTCGTTTCGCTTATAATTAATTATTTCTCGACTTTTGGCTACTCATGTGTAGATGTCGCCACCGGAGTCGGAAATATTTTTAAAAAATAATTTCGTTTCTTTTTCGTGTATTTAATTTGGCGCGAAAGTGCTACGTAGTTTCAGACACCTCATCGCACTCCTGTGATCCTGATACAATTCTAGTTTTGTACGAAAATTTCGTTTCGCTTATAATTAATTATTTCTCGACTTTTGGCTACTCATGTGTAGATGTCGCCACCGGAGTCGGAAATATTTTTAAAAAATAATTTCGTTTCTTTTTCGTGTATTTAAATTGGCGCGAAAGTGCTACGTAATTTCAGACACCTCATCGCACTCCTGTGATCCTAATACAATTCTAGTTTTGTACGAAAATTTCGTTTCGCTTATAATTAATTATTTCTCGACTTTTGGCTACTCATGTGTAGATGTCGCCACCGGAGTCGGAAATAATTTTAAAAAATAATTTCGTTTCTCTTTCGTGTATTTAATTTGGCGCGAAAGTGCTACGTAATTTCAGACACCTCATCGCACTCCTGTGATCCTAATACAATTCTAGTTTTGTACGAAAATTTCGTTTCGCTTATAATTAATTATTTCTCGACTTTTGGCTACTCATGTGTAGATGTCGTCACCGGAGTCGGAAATAATTTTAAAAAATAATTTCGTTTCTTTATCGTGTATTTAATTTGGCGCGAAAGTTCTACGTAATTTCAGACACCTCATCGCACTCCTGTGATCCTAATACAATGCTAGTTTTGTACGAAAATTTCGTTTCGCTTATAATTAATTATTTCTCGACTTTTGGCTACTCATGTGTAGATGTCGCCACCGGAGTCGGAAATATTTTTTAAAAATAATTTCGCTTCTTGTTCGTGTATTTAATTTGCCGCGAAAGTGCTACGTACCTTCCGACACCTCATCGCACTCCTGTGATCCTAATACAATGCTAGTTTTGTACGAAAATTTCGTTTCGCTTATAATTAATTATTTCTCGACTTTTGGCTACTCATGTGTAGATGTCGTCACCGGAGTCGGAAATAATTTTAAAAAATAATTTCGTTTCTTTATCGTGTATTTAATTTGGCGCGAAAGTTCTACGTAATTTCAGACACCTCATCGCACTCCTGTGATCCTAATACAATGCTAGTTTTGTACGAAAATTTCGTTTCGCTTATAATTAATTATTTCTCGACTTTGGGCTACTCATGTGTAGATGTCGCCACCGGAGTCGGAAATATTTTTAAAAAATAATTTCGTTTCTTTTTCGTGTATTTAATTTGGCGCGAAAGTTCTACGTAATTTCTGACACCTCATCGCACTCCTGTGATCCTAATACAATGCTGGTTTTGTACGAAAATTTCGTTTCGCTTATAATTAATTATTTCTCGACTTTTGGCTACTCATGTGTAGATGTCGTCACCGGAGTCGGAAATATTTTAAAAAAATAATTTCGTTTCTCTTTCGTGTATTTAATTTGGCGCGAAAGTTCTACGTAATTTCAGACACCTCATCGCACTCCTGTGATCCTAATACAATGCTAGTTTTGTACGAAAATTTCGTTTCGCTTATAATTAATTATTTCTCGACTTTGGGCTATTCATGTGTAGATGTCGTCACCGGAGCCGGAAATATTTTTAAAAAATAATTTCGTTTCTCTTTCGTGTATTTAATTTGGCGCGAAAGTTCTACGTAATTTCAGACACCTCATCGCACTCCTGTGATCCTAATACAATGCTAGTTTTGTACGAAAATTTCGTTTCGCTTATAATTAATTATTTCTCGACTTTGGGCTATTCATGTGTAGATGTCGTCACCGGAGTCGGAAATATTTTTAAAAAATAATTTCGTTTCTTTTTCGTGTATTTAATTTGGCGCGAAAGTTCTACGTAATTTCAGACACCTCATCGCACTCCTGTGATCCTAATACAATGCTGGTTTTGTACGAAAATTTCGTTTCGCTTATAATTAATTATTTCTCGACTTTGGGCTATTCATGTGTAGATGTCGTCACCGGAGTCGGAAATATTTAAAAAAAATAATTTCGTTTCTTTTTCGTGTATTTAATTTGGCGCGAAAGTTCTACGTAATTTCAGACACCTCATCGCACTCCTGTGATCCTAATACAATGCTGGTTTTGTACGAAAATTTCGTTTCGCTTATAATTAATTATTTCTCGACTTTTGGCTACTCATGTGTAGATGTCGTCACCGGAGTCGGAAATATTTTTAAAAAATAATTTCGTTTCTTTTTCGTGTATTTAATTTGGCGCGAAATTTCTACGTAATTTCAGACACCTCATCGCACTCCTGTGATCCTAATACAATGCTGGTTTTGTACGAAAATTTCGTTTTGCTTATAATTAATTATTTCTCGACTTTTGGCTACTCATGTGTAGATGTCGTCACCGGAGTCGGAAATATTTTTAAAAAATAATTTCGTTTCTTTTTCGTGTATTTAATTTGGCGCGAAAGTTCTACGTAATTTCAGACACCTCATCGCACTCCTGTGATCCTAATACAATGCTGGTTTTGTACGAAAATTTCGTTTCGCTTATAATTAATTATTTCTCGACTTTTGGCTACTCATGTGTAGATGTCGTCACCGGAGTCGGAAATATTTTTAAAAAATAATTTCGTTATTTTTTCGTGTATTTAATTTGGCGCGAAAGTTCTACGTAATTTCAGACACCTCATCGCACTCCTGTGATCCTAATACAATGCTGGTTTTGTACGAAAATTTCGTTTCGCTTATAATTAATTATTTCTCGACTTTTGGCTACTCATGTGTAGATGTCGTCACCGGAGTCGGAAATATTTTAAAAAAATAATTTCGTTTCTTTTTCGTGTATTTAATTTGGCGCGAAAGCTCTACGTAATTTCAGACACCTCATCGCACTCCTGTGATCCTAATACAATGCTAGTTTTGTACGAAAATTTCGTTTCGCTTATAATTAATTATTTCTCGACTTTTGGCTACTCAGGTGTAGATGTCGTCACCGGAGTCGGAAATATTTTTAAAAAATAATTTCGTTTCTTTTTCGTGTATTTAATTTGCCGCGAAAGTTCTACGTTATTTCAGACACCTCATCGCACTCCTGTGATCCTAATACAATGCTAGTTTTGTACGAAAATTTCATTTCGCTTATAATTAATTATTTCTCGACTTTGGGCTATTCATGTGTAGATGTCGTCACCGGAGTCGGAAATATTTTTAAAAAATAATTTCGTTTCTCTTTCGTGTATTTAATTTGGCGCGAAAGTTCTACGTAATTTCAGACACCTCATCGCACTCCTGTGATCCTAATACAATGCGAGTTTTGTACGAAAATTTCGTTTCGCTTATAATTAATTATTTCTCGACTTTGGGCTACTCACGTGTAGATGTCGTCACCGGAGTCGGAAATATTTTAAAAAAATAATTTCGTTTCTTTTTCGTGTATTTAATTTGGCGCGAAAGTTCTACGTAATTTCAGACACCTCATCGCACTCCTGTGATCCTAATACAATGCTGGTTTTTACGAAAATTTCGTTTCGCTTATAATTAATTATTTCTCGACTTTGGGCTACTCATGTGTAGATGTCGTCACCGGAGTCGGAAATATTTTTAAAAAATAATTTCGTTTCTTTTTCGTGAATTTAATTTGGCGCGAAAGTTCTACGTAATTTCAGACACCTCATCGCACTCCTGTGATCCTAATACAATGCTGGTTTTGTACGAAAATTTCGTTTCGCTTATAATTAATTATTTCTCGACTTTGGGCTACTCACGTGTAGATGTCGTCACCGGAGTCGGAAATATTTTAAAAAAATAATTTCGTTTCTTTTTCGTGAATTTAATTTGGCGCGAAAGTTCTACGTAATTTCAGACACCTCATCGCACTCCTGTGATCCTAATACAATGCTGGTTTTGTACGAAAATTTCGTTTCGCTTATAATTAATTATTTCTCGACTTTGGGCTACTCATGTGTAGATGTCGTCACCGGAGTCGGAAATATTTTTAAAAAATAATTTCGTTTCTTTTTCGTGTATTTAATTTGGCGCGAAAGTTCTACGTAATTTCAGACACCTCATCGCACTCCTGTGATCCTAATACAATGCTGGTTTTGTACGAAAATTTCGTTTCGCTTATAATTAATTATTTCTCGACTTTGGGCTACTCATGTGTAGATGTCGTCACCGGAGTCGGAAATATTTAAAAAAAATAATTTCGTTTCTTTTTCGTGAATTTAATTTGGCGCGAAAGTTCTACGTAATTTCAGACACCTCATCGCACTCCTGTGATCCTAATACAACGCTGGTTTTGTACGAAAATTTCGTTTCGCTTATAATTAATTATTTCTCGACTTTGGGCTACTCACGTGTAGATGTCGTCACCGGAGTCGGAAATATTTTAAAAAAATAATTTCGTTTCTTTTTCGTGTATTTAATTTGGCGCGAAAGTTCTACGTAATTTCAGACACCTCATCGCACTCCTGTGATCCTAATACAATGCTGGTTTTTACGAAAACTTCGTTTCGCTTATAATTAATTATTTCTCGACTTTGGGCTACTCATGTGTAGATGTCGTCACCGGAGTCGGAAATATTTTAAAAAAATAATTTCGTTTCTTTTTCGTGAATTTAATTTGGCGCGAAAGTTCTACGTAATTTCAGACACCTCATCGCACTCCTGTGATCCTAATACAATGCTGGTTTTGTACGAAAATTTCGTTTCGCTTATAATTAATTATTTCTCGACTTTGGGCTACTCATGTGTAGATGTCGTCACCGGAGTCGGAAATATTTAAAAAAAATAATTTCGTTTCTTTTTCGTGAATTTAATTTGGCGCGAAAGTTCTACGTAATTTCAGACACCTCATCGCACTCCTGTGATCCTAATACAATGCTGGTTTTGTACGAAAATTTCGTTTCGCTTATAATTAATTATTTCTCGACTTTGGGCTACTCATGTGTAGATGTCGTCACCGGAGTCGGAAATATTTTAAAAAAATAATTTCGTTTCTTTTTCGTGAATTTAATTTGGCGCGAAAGTTCTACGTAATTTCAGACACCTCATCGCACTCCTGTGATCCTAATACAATGCTGGTTTTGTACGAAAATTTCGTTTCGCTTATAATTAATTATTTCTCGACTTTGGGCTACTCATGTGTAGATGTCGTCACCGGAGTCGGAAATATTTAAAAAAAATAATTTCGTTTCTTTTTCGTGAATTTAATTTGGCGCGAAAGTTCTACGTAATTTCAGACACCTCATCGCACTCCTGTGATCCTAATACAATGCTGGTTTTGTACGAAAATTTCGTTTCGCTTATAATTAATTATTTCTCGACTTTGGGCTACTCATGTGTAGATGTCGTCACCGGAGTCGGAAATATTTTAAAAAATAATTTCGTTTCTTTTCGTGAATTTAATTTGGCGCGAAAGTTCTACGTAATTTCAGACACCTCATCGCACTCCTGTGATCCTAATACAATGCTGGTTTTGTACGAAAATTTCGTTTCGCTTATAATTAATTATTTCTCGACTTTGGGCTACTCATGTGTAGATGTCGTCACCGGAGTCGGAAATATTTAAAAAAAATAATTTCGTTTCTTCTTCGTGAATTTAATTTGGCGCGAAAGTTCTACGTAATTTCAGACACCTCATCGCACTCCTGTGATCCTAATACAATGCTGGTTTTGTACGAAAATTTCGTTTCGCTTATAATTAATTATTTCTCGACTTTGGGCTACTCATGTGTAGATGTCGTCACCGGAGTCGGAAATATTAAAAAAAAATAATTTCGTTTCTTTTTCGTGAATTTAATTTGGCGCGAAAGTTCTACGTAATTTCAGACACCTCATCGCACTCCTGTGATCCTAATACAATGCTGGTTTTGTACGAAAATTTCGTTTCGCTTATAATTAATTATTTCTCGACTTTGGGCTACTCACGTGTAGATGTCGTCACCGGAGTCGGAAATATTTTTAAAGATGGGTTGAGTGTCTTGTTCGTGAATTTAATTTGGCGCGAAAGTTCTACGTAATTTCAGACACCTCATCGAACTCCTGTGATCCTAATACAAGGCTGGTTTTGTACGAAAATTTCGTTTCGCTTATAATTAATTATTTCTCGACTTTGGGCTACTCACGTGTAGATGTCGTCACCGGAGTCGGAAATATTTTAAAAAAATAATTTCGTTTCTTTTTCGTGAATTTAATTTGGCGCGAAAGTTCTACGTAATTTCAGACACCTCATCGCACTCCTGTGATCCTAATACAATGCTGGTTTTGTACGAAAATTTCGTTTCGCTTATAATTAATTATTTCTCGACTTTGGGCTACTCACGTGTAGATGTCGTCACCGGAGTCGGAAATATTTTTAAAAAATAATTTCGTTTCTTTTTCGTGAATTTAATTTGGCGCGAAAGTTCTACGTAATTTCAGACACCTCATCGCACTCCTGTGATCCTAATACAATGTTGGTTTTGTACGAAAATTTCGTTTCGCTTATAATTAATTATTTCTCGACTTTTGGCTACTCACGTGTAGATGTCGTCACCGGAGTCGGAAATATTTTTAAAAAATAATTTCGTTTCTTTTTCGTGTATTTAATTTGGCGCGAAAGTTCTACGTAATTTCAGACACCTCATCGCACTCCTGTGATCCTAATACGATGCTAGTTTTGTACGAAAATTTCGTTTCGCTTATAATTAATTATTTCTCGACTTTTGGCTACTCATGTGTAGATGTCGTCACCGGAGTCGGAAATATTTTAAAAAAATAATTTCGTTTCTTTTTCGTGTATTTAATTTGGCGCGAAAGCTCTACGTAATTTCAGACACCTCATCGCACTCCTGTGATCCTAATACAATGCTAGTTTTGTACGAAAATTTCGTTTCGCTTATAATTAATTATTTCTCGACTTTTGGCTACTCAGGTGTAGATGTCGTCACCGGAGTCGGAAATATTTTTAAAAAATAATTTCGTTTCTTTTTCGTGTATTTAATTTGCCGCGAAAGTTCTACGTTATTTCAGACACCTCATCGCACTCCTGTGATCCTAATACAATGCTAGTTTTGTACGAAAATTTCTTTCGCTTATAATTAATTATTTCTCGACTTTGGGCTATTCATGTGTAGATGTCGTCACCGGAGTCGGAAATATTTTTAAAAAATAATTTCGTTTCTCTTTCGTGTATTTAATTTGGCGCGAAAGTTCTACGTAATTTCAGACACCTCATCGCACTCCTGTGATCCTAATACAATGCGAGTTTTGTACGAAAATTTCGTTTCGCTTATAATTAATTATTTCTCGACTTTGGGCTACTCACGTGTAGATGTCGTCACCGGAGTCGGAAATATTTTAAAAAAATAATTTCGTTTCTTTTTCGTGTATTTAATTTGGCGCGAAAGTTCTACGTAATTTCAGACACCTCATCGCACTCCTGTGATCCTAATACAATGCTGGTTTTTACGAAAATTTCGTTTCGCTTATAATTAATTATTTCTCGACTTTGGGCTACTCATGTGTAGATGTCGTCACCGGAGTCGGAAATATTTTAAAAAAATAATTTCGTTTCTTTTTCGTGAATTTAATTTGGCGCGAAAGTTCTACGTAATTTCAGACACCTCATCGCACTCCTGTGATCCTAATACAATGCTGGTTTTGTACGAAAATTTCGTTTCGCTTATAATTAATTATTTCTCGACTTTGGGCTACTCACGTGTAGATGTCGTCACCGGAGTCGGAAATATTTTTAAAAAATAATTTCGTTTCTTTTTCGTGAATTTAATTTGGCGCGAAAGTTCTACGTAATTTCAGACACCTCATCGCACTCCTGTGATCCTAATACAATGCTGGTTTTGTACGAAAATTTCGTTTCGCTTATAATTAATTATTTCTCGACTTTGGGCTACTCATGTGTAGATGTCGCCACCGGAGTCGGAAATATTTTAAAAATAATTTCGTTTCTTTTTCGTGAATTTAATTTGGCGCGAAAGTTCTACGTAATTTCAGACACCTCATCGCACTCCTGTGATCCTAATACAATGCTGGTTTTGTACGAAAATTTCGTTTCGCTTATAATTAATTATTTCTCGACTTTGGGCTACTCATGTGTAGATGTCGTCACCGGAGTCGGAAATATTTAAAAAAAATAATTTCGTTTCTTTTTCGTGAATTTAATTTGGCGCGAAAGTTCTACGTAATTTCAGACACCTCATCGCACTCCTGTGATCCTAATACAACGCTGGTTTTGTACGAAAATTTCGTTTCGCTTATAATTAATTATTTCTCGACTTTGGGCTACTCACGTGTAGATGTCGTCACCGGAGTCGGAAATATTTTAAAAAAATAATTTCGTTTCTTTTTCGTGTATTTAATTTGGCGCGAAAGTTCTACGTAATTTCAGACACCTCATCGCACTCCTGTGATCCTAATACAATGCTGGTTTTGTACGAAAATTTCGTTTCGCTTATAATTAATTATTTCTCGACTTTGGGCTACTCATGTGTAGATGTCGTCACCGGAGTCGGAAATATTTTAAAAAAATAATTTCGTTTCTTTTTCGTGAATTTAATTTGGCGCGAAAGTTCTACGTAATTTCAGACACCTCATCGCACTCCTGTGATCCTAATACAATGCTGGTTTTGTACGAAAATTTCGTTTCGCTTATAATTAATTATTTCTCGACTTTGGGCTACTCATGTGTAGATGTCGTCACCGGAGTCGGAAATATTTAAAAAAAATAATTTCGTTTCTTTTTCGTGAATTTAATTTGGCGCGAAAGTTCTACGTAATTTCAGACACCTCATCGCACTCCTGTGATCCTAATACAATGCTGGTTTTGTACGAAAATTTCGTTTCGCTTATAATTAATTATTTCTCGACTTTGGGCTACTCATGTGTAGATGTCGTCACCGGAGTCGGAAATATTAAAAAAAAATAATTTCGTTTCTTTTTCGTGAATTTAATTTGGCGCGAAAGTTCTACGTAATTTCAGACACCTCATCGCACTCCTGTGATCCTAATACAATGCTGGTTTTGTACGAAAATTTCGTTTCGCTTATAATTAATTATTTCTCGACTTTGGGCTACTCACGTGTAGATGTCGTCACCGGAGTCGGAAATATTTTTAAAAAATAATTTCGTTTCTTTTTCGTGAATTTAATTTGGCGCGAAAGTTCTACGTAATTTCAGACACCTCATCGAACTCCTGTGATCCTAATACAAGGCTGGTTTTGTACGAAAATTTCGTTTCGCTTATAATTAATTATTTCTCGACTTTGGGCTACTCACGTGTAGATGTCGTCACCGGAGTCGGAAATATTTTAAAAAAATAATTTCGTTTCTTTTTCGTGAATTTAATTTGGCGCGAAAGTTCTACGTAATTTCAGACACCTCATCGCACTCCTGTGATCCTAATACAATGCTGGTTTTGTACGAAAATTTCGTTTCGCTTATAATTAATTATTTCTCGACTTTTGGCTACTCACGTGTAGATGTCGTCACCGGAGTCGGAAATATTTTTAAAAAATAATTTCGTTTCTTTTTCGTGAATTTAATTTGGCGCGAAAGTTCTACGTAATTTCAGACACCTCATCGCACTCCTGTGATCCTAATACAATGTTGGTTTTGTACGAAAATTTCGTTTCGCTTATAATTAATTATTTCTCGACTTTTGGCTACTCACGTGTAGATGTCGTCACCGGAGTCGGAAATATTTTTAAAAAATAATTTCGTTTCTTTTTCGTGAATTTAATTTGGCGCGAAAGTTCTACGTAATTTCAGACACCTCATCGCACTCCTGTGATCCTAATACAATGCTGGTTTTGTACGAAAATTTCGTTTCGCTTATAATTAATTATTTCTCGACTTTGGGCTACTCACGTGTAGATGTCGTCACCGGAGTCGGAAATATTTAAAAAAAATAATTTCTTTTCTTTTTCGTGAATTTAATTTGGCGCGAAAGTTCTACGTAATTTCAGACACCTCATCGCACTCCTGTGATCCTAATACAACGCTGGTTTTGTACGAAAATTTCGTTTCGCTTATAATTAATTATTTCTCGACTTTGGGCTACTCACGTGTAGATGTCGTCACCGGAGTCGGAAATATTTTTAAAAAATAATTTCGTTTCTTTTTCGTGTATTTAATTTGGCGCGAAAGTTCTACGTAATTTCAGACACCTCATCGCACTCCTGTGATCCTAATACAATGCTGGTTTTGTACGAAAATTTCGTTTCGCTTATAATTAATTATTTCTCGACTTTGGGCTACTCATGTGTAGATGTCGTCACCGGAGTCGGAAATATTTAAAAAAATAATTTCGTTTCTTTTTCGTGAATTTAATTTGGCGCGAAAGTTCTACGTAATTTCAGACACCTCATCGCACTCCTGTGATCCTAATACAATGCTGGTTTTGTACGAAAATTTCGTTTCGCTTATAATTAATTATTTCTCGACTTTGGGCTACTCATGTGTAGATGTCGTCACCGGAGTCGGAAATATTAAAAAAAAATAATTTCGTTTCTTTTTCGTGAATTTAATTTGGCGCGAAAGTTCTACGTAATTTCAGACACCTCATCGCACTCCTGTGATCCTAATACAATGCTGGTTTTGTACGAAAATTTCGTTTCGCTTATAATTAATTATTTCTCGACTTTGGGCTACTCACGTGTAGATGTCGTCACCGGAGTCGGAAATATTTAAAAAAAATAATTTCGTTTCTTTTTCGTGAATTTAATTTGGCGCGAAAGTTCTACGTAATTTCAGACACCTCATCGCACTCCTGTGATCCTAATACAATGCTGGTTTTGTACGAAAATTTCGTTTCGCTTATAATTAATTATTTCTCGACTTTGGGCTACTCATGTGTAGATGTCGTCACCGGAGTCGGAAATATTTTTAAAATATAATTTCGTTTCTTTTTCGTGTATTTAATTTGGCGCGAAAGTTCTACGTAATTTCAGACACCTCATCGCACTCCTGTGATCCTAATACAATGCTAGTTTTGTAGGAAAATTTCGTTTCGCTTATAATTAATTATTTCTCGACTTTGGGCTACTCACGTGTAGATGTCGTCACCGGAGTCGGAAATATTTTTAAAAAATAATTTCGTTTCTTTTTCGTGTATTTAATTTGGCGCGAAAGTTCTACGTAATTTCAGACACCTCATCGCACTCCTGTGATCCTAATACAATGCTGGTTTTGTACGAAAATTTCGTTTCGCTTATAATTAATTATTTCTCGACTTTGGGCTACTCACGTGTAGATGTCGTCACCGGAGTCGGAAATATTTTTAAAAAATAATTTCGTCTCTTTTTCGTGTATTTAATTTGGCGCGAAAGTTCTACGTAATTTCAGACACCTCATCGCACTCCTGTGATCCTAATACAATGCTGGTTTTGTACGAAAATTTCGTTTCGCTTATAATTAATTATTTCTCGACTTTGGGCTACTCACGTGTAGATGTCGTCACCGGAGTCGGAAATATTTTTAAAAAATAATTTCGTTTCTTTTTCGTGTATTTAATTTGGCGCGAAAGTTCTACGTAATTTCAGACACCTCATCGCACTGCTGTGATCCTAATACAATGCTAGTTTTGTAGGAAAATTTCGTTTCGCTTATAATTAATTATTTCTCGACTTTGGGCTACTCACGTGTAGATGTCGTCACCGGAGTCGGAAATATTTTTAAAAAATAATTTCGTTTCTTTTTCGTGTATTTAATTTGGCGCGAAAGTTCTACGTAATTTCAGACACCTCATCGCACTCCTGTGATCCTAATACAATGCTGGTTTTGTACGAAAATTTCGTTTCGCTTATAATTAATTATTTCTCGACTTTGGGCTACTCACGTGTAGATGTCGTCACCGGAGTCGGAAATATTTTTAAAAAATAATTTCGTTTCTTTTTCGTGTATTTAATTTGGCGCGAAAGTTCTACGTAATTTCAGACACCTCATCGCACTCCTGTGATCCTAATACAATGCTGGTTTTGTACGAAAATTTCGTTTCGCTTATAATTAATTATTTCTCGACTTTTGGCTACTCATGTGTAGATGTCGTCACCGGAGTCGGAAATATTTAAAAAAAATAATTTCGTTGCTTTTTCGTGAATTTAATTTGGCGCGAAAGTTCTACGTAATTTCAGACACCTCATCGCACTCCTGTGATCCTAATACAACGCTGGTTTTGTACGAAAATTTCGTTTCGCTTATAATTAATTATTTCTCGACTTTGGGCTACTCACGTGTAGATGTCGTCACCGGAGTCGGAAATATTTTAAAAAAATAATTTCGTTTCTTTTTCGTGTATTTAATTTGGCGCGAAAGTTCTACGTAATTTCAGACACCTCATCGCACTCCTGTGATCCTAATACAATGCTGGTTTTGTACGAAAATTTCGTTTCGCTTATAATTAATTATTTCTCGACTTTGGGCTACTCATGTGTAGATGTCGTCACCGGAGTCGGAAATATTTTAAAAAAATAATTTCGTTTCTTTTTCGTGAATTTAATTTGGCGCGAAAGTTCTACGTAATTTCAGACACCTCATCGCACTCCTGTGATCCTAATACAATGCTGGTTTTGTACGAAAATTTCGTTTCGCTTATAATTAATTATTTCTCGACTTTGGGCTACTCATGTGTAGATGTCGCCACCGGAGTCGGAAATATTTTTAAAAAATAATTTCCTTTCTTTTTCGTGTATTTAATTTGGCGCGAAAGTTCTACGTAATTTCAGACACCTCATCGCACTCCTGTGATCCTAATACAATGCTGGTTTTGTACGAAAATTTCGTTTCGCTTATAATTAATTATTTCTCGACTTTGGGCTACTCATGTGTAGATGTCGTCACCGGAGTCGGAAATATTTAAAAAAAATAATTTCGTTTCTTTTTCGTGAATTTAATTTGGCGCGAAAGTTCTACGTAATTTCAGACACCTCATCGCACTCCTGTGATCCTAATACAACGCTGGTTTTGTACGAAAATTTCGTTTCGCTTATAATTAATTATTTCTCGACTTTGGGCTACTCACGTGTAGATGTCGTCACCGGAGTCGGAACTATGTTAATAAATTAATGTGGTTTCTTTTTCGTGTATTTAATTTGGCGCGAAAGTTCTACGTAATTTCAGACACCTCATCGCACTCCTGTGATCCTAATACAATGCTGGTTTTGTACGAAAATTTCGTTTCGCTTATAATTAATTATTTCTCGACTTTGGGCTACTCACGTGTAGATGTCGTCACCGGAGTCGGAAATATTTAAAAAAAATAATTTCGTTTCTTTTTCGTGAGTTTAATTTGGCGCGAAAGTTCTACGTAATTTCAGACACCTCATCGCACTCCTGTGATCCTAATACAATGCTGGTTTTGTACGAAAATTTCGTTTCGCTTATAATTAATTATTTCTCGACTTTGGGCTACTCATGTGTAGATGTCGTCACCGGAGTCGGAAATATTTTTAAAAAATAATTTCGTTTCTTTTTCGTGTATTTAATTTGGCGCGAAAGTTCTACGTAATTTCAGACACCTCATCGCACTCCTGTGATCCTAATACAATGCTGGTTTTGTACGAAAATTTCGTTTCGCTTATAATTAATTATTTCTCGACTTTGGGCTACTCATGTGTAGATGTCGTCACCGGAGTCGGAAATATTTAAAAAAAATAATTTCGTTTCTTTTTCGTGAATTTAATTTGGCGCGAAAGTTCTACGTAATTTCAGACACCTCATCGCACTCCTGTGATCCTAATACAATGCTGGTTTTGTACGAAAATTTCGTTTCGCTTATAATTAATTATTTCTCGACTTTGGGCTACTCATGTGTAGATGTCGTCACCGGAGTCGGAAATATTTAAAAAAAATAATTTCGTTGCTTTTTCGTGAATTTAATTTGGCGCGAAAGTTCTACGTAATTTCAGACACCTCATCGCACTCCTGTGATCCTAATACAACGCTGGTTTTGTACGAAAATTTCGTTTCGCTTATAATTAATTATTTCTCGACTTTGGGCTACTCACGTGTAGATGTCGTCACCGGAGTCGTACATAATCTAATATAATAAGTTCGTTTCTTTTTCGTGTATTTAATTTGGCGCGAAAGTTCTACGTAATTTCAGACACCTCATCGCACTCCTGTGATCCTAATACAATGCTGGTTTTGTACGAAAATTTCGTTTCGCTTATAATTAATTATTTCTCGACTTTGGGCTACTCATGTGTAGATGTCGTCACCGGAGTCGGAAATATTTTAAAAATAATTTCGTTTCTTTTTCGTGAATTTAATTTGGCGCGAAAGTTCTACGTAATTTCAGACACCTCATCGCACTCCTGTGATCCTAATACAATGCTGGTTTTGTACGAAAATTTCGTTTCGCTTATAATTAATTATTTCTCGACTTTGGGCTACTCATGTGTAGATGTCGTCACCGGAGTCGGAAATATTTTTAAAATATAATTTCGTTTCTTTTTCGTGTATTTAATTTGGCGCGAAAGTTCTACGTAATTTCAGACACCTCATCGCACTCCTGTGATCCTAATACAATGCTGGTTTTGTACGAAAATTTCGTTTCGCTTATAATTAATTATTTCTCGACTTTGGGCTACTCATGTGTAGATGTCGTCACCGGAGTCGGAAATATTTTTAAAAAATAATTTCGTTTCTTTTTCGTGAGTTTAATTTGGCGCGAAAGTTCTACGTAATTTCAGACACCTCATCGCACTCCTGTGATCCTAATACAATGCTGGTTTTGTACGAAAATTTCGTTTCGCTTATAATTAATTATTTCTCGACTTTGGGCTACTCATGTGTAGATGTCGTCACCGGAGTCGGAAATATTTTTAAAAAATAATTTCGTTTCTTTTTCGTGTATTTAATTTGGCGCGAAAGTTCTACGTAATTTCAGACACCTCATCGCACTCCTGTGATCCTAATACAACGCTGGTTTTGTACGAAAATTTCGTTTCGCTTATAATTAATTATTTCTCGACTTTGGGCTACTCACGTGTAGATGTCGTCACCGGAGTCGGAAATATTTTAAAAAAATAATTTCGTTTCTTTTTCGTGTATTTAATTTGGCGCGAAAGTTCTACGTAATTTCAGACACCTCATCGCACTCCTGTGATCCTAATACAATGCTGGTTTTGTACGAAAATTTCGTTTCGCTTATAATTAATTATTTCTCGACTTTGGGCTACTCACGTGTAGATGTCGTCACCGGAGTCGGAAATATTTAAAAAAAATAATTTCGTTTCTTTTTCGTGAGTTTAATTTGGCGCGAAAGTTCTACGTAATTTCAGACACCTCATCGCACTCCTGTGATCCTAATACAATGCTGGTTTTGTACGAAAATTTCGTTTCGCTTATAATTAATTATTTCTCGACTTTGGGCTACTCATGTGTAGATGTCGTCACCGGAGTCGGAAATATTTTTAAAAAATAATTTCGTTTCTTTTTCGTGTATTTAATTTGGCGCGAAAGTTCTACGTAATTTCAGACACCTCATCGCACTCCTGTGATCCTAATACAATGCTAGTTTTGTACGAAAATTTCGTTTCGCTTATAATTAATTATTTCTCGACTTTTGGCTACTCACGTGTAGATGTCGTCACCGGAGTCGGAAATATTTTAAAAAAATAATTTCGTTTCTTTTTCGTGAATTTAATTTGGCGCGAAAGTTCTACGTAATTTCAGACACCTCATCGCACTCCTGTGATCCTAATACAATGCTGGTTTTGTACGAAAATTTCGTTTCGCTTATAATTAATTATTTCTCGACTTTGGGCTACTCATGTGTAGATGTCGTCACCGGAGTCGGAAATATTTTAAAAAAATAATTTCGTTTCTTTTTCGTGTATTTAATTTGGCGCGAAAGTTCTACGTAATTTCAGACACCTCATCGCACTCCTGTGATCCTAATACAATGCTGGTTTTGTACGAAAATTTCGTTTCGCTTATAATTAATTATTTCTCGACTTTGGGCTACTCACGTGTAGATGTCGTCACCGGAGTCGGAAATATTTTTAAAAATAATTTCGTTTCTTTTTCGTGTATTTAATTTGGCGCGAAAGTTCTACGTAATTTCAGACACCTCATCGCACTCCTGTGATCCTAATACAATGCTGGTTTTGTACGAAAATTTCGTTTCGCTTATAATTAATTATTTCTCGACTTTGGGCTACTCATGTGTAGATGTCGTCACCGGAGTCGGAAATATTTTTAAAAAATAATTTCGTTTCTTTTTCGTGTATTTAATTTGGCGCGAAAGTTCTACGTAATTTCAGACACCTCATCGCACTCCTGTGATCCTAATACAATGCTGGTTTTGTACGAAAATTTCGTTTCGCTTATAATTAATTATTTCTCGACTTTGGGCTACTCACGTGTAGATGTCGTCACCGGAGTCGGAAATTTTTTAATTATATAATTTGGTGTCTTTTTCGTGTATTTAATTTGGCGCGAAAGTTCTACGTAATTTCAGACACCTCATCGCACTCCTGTGATCCTAATACAATGCTGGTTTTGTACGAAAATTTCGTTTCGCTTATAATTAATTATTTCTCGACTTTGGGCTACTCATGTGTAGATGTCGTCACCGGAGTCGGAAATATTTTAAAAAATAATTTCGTTTCTTTTTCGTGTTTTTAATTTGGCGCGAAAGTTCTACGTAATTTCAGACACCTCATCGCACTCCTGTGATCCTAATACAATGCTGGTTTTGTACGAAAATTTCGTTTCGCTTATAATTAATTATTTCTCGACTTTGGGCTACTCACGTGTAGATGTCGTCACCGGAGTCGGAAATATTTTAAAAATAATTTCGTTTCTTTTCGTGTATTTAATTTGGCGCGAAAGTTCTACGTAATTTCAGACACCTCATCGCACTCCTGTGATCCTAATACAATGCTGGTTTTGTACGAAAATTTCGTTTCGCTTATAATTAATTATTTCTCGACTTTTGGCTACTCACGTGTAGATGTCGTCACCGGAGTCGGAAATATTTTAAAAAAATAATTTCGTTTCTTTTTCGTGAATTTAATTTGGCGCGAAAGTTCTACGTAATTTCAGACACCTCATCGCACTCCTGTGATCCTAATACAATGCTGGTTTTGTACGAAAATTTCGTTTCGCTTATAATTAATTATTTCTCGACTTTGGGCTACTCACGTGTAGATGTCGTCACCGGAGTCGGAAACATTTGTCAAAAATAATTCCCTTCCCTTCTCGTGTACTTTATTTGGCGCGAAAGTTCTACGTAATTTCAGACACCTCATCGCACTCCTGTGATCCTAATACAATGCTGGTTTTGTACGAAAATTTCGTTTCGCTTATAATTAATTATTTCTCGACTTTGGGCTACTCATGTGTAGATGTCGTCACCGGAGTCGGAAATATTTTAAAAAAATAATTTCGTTTCTTTTTCGTGAATTTAATTTGGCGCGAAAGTTCTACGTAATTTCAGACACCTCATCGCACTCCTGTGATCCTAATACAATGCTGGTTTTGTACGAAAATTTCGTTTCGCTTATAATTAATTATTTCTCGACTTTGGGCTACTCACGTGTAGATGTCGTCACCGGAGTCGGAAATATTTTTAAAAAATAATTTCGTTTCTTTTCGTGTATTTAATTTGGCGCGAAAGTTCTACGTAATTTCAGACACCTCATCGCACTCCTGTGATCCTAATACAATGCTGGTTTTGTACGAAAATTTCGTTTCGCTTATAATTAATTATTTCTCGACTTTGGGCTACTCACGTGTAGATGTCGTCACCGGAGTCGGAAATATTTTAAAAAATAATTTCGTTTCTTTTTCGTGAATTTAATTTGGCGCGAAAGTTCTACGTAATTTCAGACACCTCATCGCACTCCTGTGATCCTAATACAATGCTGGTTTTGTACGAAAATTTCGTTTCGCTTATAATTAATTATTTCTCGACTTTGGGCTACTCACGTGTAGATGTCGTCACCGGAGTCGGAAATATTTTAAAAATAATTTCGTTTCTTTTTCGTGTATTTAATTTGGCGCGAAAGTTCTACGTAATTTCAGACACCTCATCGCACTCCTGTGATCCTAATACAATGCTGGTTTTGTACGAAAATTTCGTTTCGCTTATAATTAATTATTTCTCGACTTTGGGCTACTCACGTGTAGATGTCGTCACCGGAGTCGGAAATAATAATAAAAAATAATAAAGTATCGTTATCGTGAATTTAATTTGGCGCGAAAGTTCTACGTAATTTCAGACACCTCATCGCACTCCTGTGATCCTAATACAATGCTGGTTTTGTACGAAAATTTCGTTTCGCTTATAATTAATTATTTCTCGACTTTGGGCTACTCACGTGTAGATGTCGTCACCGGAGTCGGAAATAATTTAAAAAATAATTTCGTTTCTTTTTCGTGTATTTAATTTGGCGCGAAAGTTCTACGTAATTTCAGACACCTCATCGCACTCCTGTGATCCTAATACAATGCTGGTTTTGTACGAAAATTTCGTTTCGCTTATAATTAATTATTTCTCGACTTTGGGCTACTCATGTGTAGATGTCGTCACCGGAGTCGGAAATATTTTAAAAAAATAATTTCGTTTCTTTTTCGTGAATTTAATTTGGCGCGAAAGTTCTACGTAATTTCAGACACCTCATCGCACTCCTGTGATCCTAATACAATGCTGGTTTTGTACGAAAATTTCGTTTCGCTTATAATTAATTATTTCTCGACTTTGGGCTACTCACGTGTAGATGTCGTCACCGGAGTCGGAAATATTTTTAAAAAATAATTTCGTTTCTTTTTCGTGTATTTAATTTGGCGCGAAAGTTCTACGTAATTTCAGACACCTCATCGCACTCCTGTGATCCTAATACAATGCTGGTTTTGTACGAAAATTTCGTTTCGCTTATAATTAATTATTTCTCGACTTTGGGCTACTCACGTGTAGATGTCGTCACCGGAGTCGGAAATATTTAAAAAAAATAATTTCGTTTCTTTTTCGTGTATTTAATTTGGCGCGAAAGTTCTACGTAATTTCAGACACCTCATCGCACTCCTGTGATCCTAATACAATGCTGGTTTTGTACGAAAATTTCGTTTCGCTTATAATTAATTATTTCTCGACTTTGGGCTACTCATGTGTAGATGTCGTCACCGGAGTCGGAAATATTTTTAAAAAATAATTTCGTTTCTTTTTCGTGTATTTAATTTGGCGCGAAAGTTCTACGTAATTTCAGACACCTCATCGCACTCCTGTGATCCTAATACAATGCTGGTTTTGTACGAAAATTTCGTTTCGCTTATAATTAATTATTTCTCGACTTTGGGCTACTCATGTGTAGATGTCGTCACCGGAGTCGGAAATATTTTTAAAAATAATTTCGTTTCTTTTTCGTGAATTTAATTTGGCGCGAAAGTTCTACGTAATTTCAGACACCTCATCGCACTCCTGTGATCCTAATACAATGCTGGTTTTGTACGAAAATTTCGTTTCGCTTATAATTAATTATTTCTCGACTTTGGGCTACTCATGTGTAGATGTCGTCACCGGAGTCGGAATTATGTAAAATATGTAATTTCGTTTCTTTTTCGTGAATTTAATTTGGCGCGAAAGTTCTACGTAATTTCAGACACCTCATCGCACTCCTGTGATCCTAATACAATGCTGGTTTTGTACGAAAATTTCGTTTCGCTTATAATTAATTATTTCTCGACTTTGGGCTACTCACGTGTAGATGTCGTCACCGGAGTCGGAAATATTTTAAAAAATAATTTCGTTTCTTTTTCGTGTATTTAATTTGGCGCGAAAGTTCTACGTAATTTCAGACACCTCATCGCACTCCTGTGATCCTAATACAATGCTGGTTTTGTACGAAAATTTCGTTTCGCTTATAATTAATTATTTCTCGACTTTGGGCTACTCATGTGTAGATGTCGTCACCGGAGTCGGAAATATTTTAAAAAATAATTTCGTTTCTTTTTCGTGTATTTAATTTGGCGCGAAAGTTCTACGTAATTTCAGACACCTCATCGCACTCCTGTGATCCTAATACAATGCTGGTTTTGTACGAAAATTTCGTTTCGCTTATAATTAATTATTTCTCGACTTTGGGCTACTCATGTGTAGATGTCGTCACCGGAGTCGGAAATATTTTAAAAAATAATTTCGTTTCTTTTTCGTGTATTTAATTTGGCGCGAAAGTTCTACGTAATTTCAGACACCTCATCGCACTCCTGTGATCCTAATACAATGCTGGTTTTGTACGAAAATTTCGTTTCGCTTATAATTAATTATTTCTCGACTTTGGGCTACTCACGTGTAGATGTCGTCTCCGGAGTCGGAAATATTTTAAAAAATAATTTCGTTTCTTTTTCGTGAATTTAATTTGGCGCGAAAGTTCTACGTAATTTCAGACACCTCATCGCACTCCTGTGATCCTAATACAATGCTGGTTTTGTACGAAAATTTCGTTTCGCTTATAATTAATTATTTCTCGACTTTGGGCTACTCATGGGTAGAGGTCTTCTGCGTAGTCGGTTATTATTTTAATAAATAATTTCGTTTCTTTTTCGTGTATTTAATTTGGCGCGAAAGTTCTACGTAATTTCAGACACCTCATCGCACTCCTGTGATCCTAATACAATGCTGGTTTTGTACGAAAATTTCGTTTCGCTTATAATTAATTATTTCTCGACTTTGGGCTACTCACGTGTAGATGTCGTCACCGGAGTCGGAAATATAGTAAAATATAATTTCGTTTCTTTTTCGTGTATTTAATTTGGCGCGAAAGTTCTACGTAATTTCAGACACCTCATCGCACTCCTGTGATCCTAATACAATGCTGGTTTTGTACGAAAATTTCGTTTCGCTTATAATTAATTATTTCTCGACTTTGGGCTACTCACGTGTAGATGTCGTCACCGGAGTCGGAAATATTTATAAAAAAATAACTTCTTTTCTTTTTCGTGTATTTAATTTGGCGCGAAAGTTCTACGTAATTTCAGACACCTCATCGCACTCCTGTGATCCTAATACAATGCTGGTTTTGTACGAAAATTTCGTTTCGCTTATAATTAATTATTTCTCGACTTTGGGCTACTCATGTGTAGATGTCGTCACCGGAGTCGGAAATATTTTAAATAATAACTTCGTTTCTTTTTCGTGTATTTAATTTGGCGCGAAAGTTCTACGTAATTTCAGACACCTCATCGCACTCCTGTGATCCTAATACAATGCTGGTTTTGTACGAAAATTTCGTTTCGCTTATAATTAATTATTTCTCGACTTTGGCTACTCACGTGTAGATGTCGTCACCGGAGTCGGAAATATTTTAAAAAATAATTTCGTTTCTTTTTCGTGTATTTAATTTGGCGCGAAAGTTCTACGTAATTTCAGACACCTCATCGCACTCCTGTGATCCTAATACAATGCTGGTTTTGTACGAAAATTTCGTTTCGCTTATAATTAATTATTTCTCGACTTTGGGCTACTCATGTGTAGATGTCGTCACCGGAGTCGGAAATATTTTTAAAAAATAATTTCGTTTCTTTTTCGTGTATTTAATTTGGCGCGAAAGTTCTACGTAATTTCAGACACCTCATCGCACTCCTGTGATCCTAATACAATGCTGGTTTTGTACGAAAATTTCGTTTCGCTTATAATTAATTATTTCTCGACTTTGGGCTACTCACGTGTAGATGTCGTCACCGGAGTCGGAAATATTTTAAAAAATAATTTCGTTTCTTTTTCGTGTATTTAATTTGGCGCGAAAGTTCTACGTAATTTCAGACACCTCATCGCACTCCTGTGATCCTAATACAATGCTGGTTTTGTACGAAAATTTCGTTTCGCTTATAATTAATTATTTCTCGACTTTGGGCTACTCACGTGTAGATGTCGTCACCGGAGTCGGAAATATTTTTAAAAAATAATTTCGTTTCTTTTTCGTGTATTTAATTTGGCGCGAAAGTTCTACGTAATTTCAGACACCTCATCGCACTCCTGTGATCCTAATACAATGCTGGTTTTGTACGAAAATTTCGTTTCGCTTATAATTAATTATTTCTCGACTTTGGGCTACTCACGTGTAGATGTCGTCACCGGAGTCGGAAATATTTTAAAAAATAATTTCGTTTCTTTTTCGTGTATTTAATTTGGCGCGAAAGTTCTACGTAATTTCAGACACCTCATCGCACTCCTGTGATCCTAATACAATGCTAGTTTTGTACGAAAATTTCGTTTCGCTTATAATTAATTATTTCTCGACTTTTGGCTACTCACGTGTAGATGTCGTCACCGGAGTCGGAAATATTTTAAAAAAATAATTTCGTTTCTTTTCGTGTATTTAATTTGGCGCGAAAGTTCTACGTAATTTCAGACACCTCATCGCACTCCTGTGATCCTAATACAATGCTGGTTTTGTACGAAAATTTCGTTTCGCTTATAATTAATTATTTCTCGACTTTGGGCTACTCATGTGTAGATGTCGTCACCGGAGTCGGAAATATTTTAAAAAAATAATTTCGTTTCTTTTTCGTGTATTTAATTTGGCGCGAAAGTTCTACGTAATTTCAGACACCTCATCGCACTCCTGTGATCCTAATACAATGCTGGTTTTGTACGAAAATTTCGTTTCGCTTATAATTAATTATTTCTCGACTTTGGGCTACTCACGTGTAGATGTCGTCACCGGAGTCGGAAATATTTTATTAATATAATTTCGTTTCATTTTCGTTTATCTTATTTGGCGCGAAAGTTCTACGTAATTTCAGACACCTCATCGCACTCCTGTGATCCTAATACAATGCTGGTTTTGTACGAAAATTTCGTTTCGCTTATAATTAATTATTTCTCGACTTTGGGCTACTCACGTGTAGATGTCGTCACCGGAGTCGGAAATATTTTAAAAAATAATTTCGTTTCTTTTTCGTGTATTTAATTTGGCGCGAAAGTTCTACGTAATTTCAGACACCTCATCGCACTCCTGTGATCCTAATACAATGCTAGTTTTGTACGAAAATTTCGTTTCGCTTATAATTAATTATTTCTCGACTTTGGGCTACTCAAGTGTAGATGTCGTCACCGGAGTCGGAAATATTTTAATAAATAATTTCTTTTCTTTTTCGTGTATTTAATTTGGCGCGAAAGTTCTACGTAATTTCAGACACCTCATCGCACTCCTGTGATCCTAATACAATGCTGGTTTTGTACGAAAATTTCGTTTCGCTTATAATTAATTATTTCTCGACTTTGGGCTACTCACGTGTAGATGTCGTCACCGGAGTCGGAAATATTTTAAAAAATAATTTCGTTTCTTTTTCGTGTATTTAATTTGGCGCGAAAGTTCTACGTAATTTCAGACACCTCATCGCACTCCTGTGATCCTAATACAATGCTGGTTTTGTACGAAAATTTCGTTTCGCTTATAAATAATTATTTCTCGACTTTGGCTACTCACGTGTAGATGTCGTCACCGGAGTCGGAAATATTTTTAAAAATAATTTCGTTTCTTTTTCGTGTATTTAATTTGGCGCGAAAGTTCTACGTAATTTCAGACACCTCATCGCACTCCTGTGATCCTAATACAATGCTGGTTTTGTACGAAAATTTCGTTTCGCTTATAATTAATTATTTCTCGACTTTGGGCTACTCACGTGTAGATGTCGTCACCGGAGTCGGAAATATTTTTAAAAAATAATTTCGTTTCTTTTTCGTGTATTTAATTTGGCGCGAAAGTTCTACGTAATTTCAGACACCTCATCGCACTCCTGTGATCCTAATACAATGCTGGTTTTGTACGAAAATTTCGTTTCGCTTATAATTAATTATTTCTCGACTTTGGGCTACTCACGTGTAGATGTCGTCACCGGAGTCGGAAATTTTTTAAAAATTTTATTTCGTTTCTTTTCGTGTATTTAATTTGGCGCGAAAGTTCTACGTAATTTCAGACACCTCATCGCACTCCTGTGATTCTAATACAATGCTAGTTTTGTACGAAAATTTCGTTTCGCTTATAATTAATTATTTCTCGACTTTGGGCTACTCACGTGTAGATGTCGTCACCGGAGTCGGAAATATTTTTAAAAAATAATTTCGTTTCTTTTTCGTGTATTTAATTTGGCGCGAAAGTTCTACGTAATTTCAGACACCTCATCGCACTCCTGTGATCCTAATACAATGCTGGTTTTGTACGAAAATTTCGTTTCGCTTATAATTAATTATTTCTCGACTTTGGGCTACTCACGTGTAGATGTCGTCACCGGAGTCGGAAATATTTTTAAAAAATAATTTCGTTTCTTTTCGTGTATTTAATTTGGCGCGAAAGTTCTACGTAATTTCAGACACCTCATCGCACTCCTGTGATCCTAATACAATGCTAGTTTTGTACGAAAATTTCGTTTCGCTTATAATTAATTATTTCTCGACTTTGGGCTACTCACGTGTAGATGTCGTCACCGGAGTCGGAAATATTTTTAAAAAATAATTTCGTTTCTTTTTCGTGTATTTAATTTGGCGCGAAAGTTCTACGTAATTTCAGACACCTCATCGCACTCCTGTGATCCTAATACAATGCTGGTTTTGTACGAAAATTTCGTTTCGCTTATAATTAATTATTTCTCGACTTTGGGCTACTCACGTGTAGATGTCTTCACCGGAGTCGGAAATATTTTAAAAATAATTTCTTTTCTTTTTCGTGAATTTAATTTGGCGCGAAAGTTCTACGTAATTTCAGACACCTCATCGCACTCCTGTGATCCTAATACAATGCTGGTTTTGTACGAAAATTTCGTTTCGCTTATAATTAATTATTTCTCGACTTTGGGCTACTCACGTGTAGATGTCGTCACCGGAGTAGAAAATAATTTAAAAAATAATTTCGTTTTCTTTTTCGTGAATTTAATTTGGCGCGAAAGTTCTACGTAATTTCAGACACCTCATCGCACTCCTGTGATCCTAATACAATGCTGGTTTTGTACGAAAATTTCGTTTCGCTTATAATTAATTATTTCTCGACTTTGGGCTACTCACGTGTAGATGTCGTCACCGGAGTCGGAAATATTTTAAAAATAATTTCGTTTCTTTTTCGTGAATTTAATTTGGCGCGAAAGTTCTACGTAATTTCAGACACCTCATCGCACTCCTGTGATCCTAATACAATGCTGGTTTTGTACGAAAATTTCGTTTCGCTTATAATTAATTATTTCTCGACTTTGGGCTACTCACGTGTAGATGTCGTCACCGGAGTCGGAAATATTATTAAAAATAATTTCGTTTCTTTTCGTGTATTTAATTTGGCGCGAAAGTTCTACGTAATTTCAGACACCTCATCGCACTCCTGTGATCCTAATACAATGCTGGTTTTGTACGAAAATTTCGTTTCGCTTATAATTAATTATTTCTCGACTTTGGGCTACTCACGTGTAGATGTCGTCACCGGAGTCGGAAATATTTTAAAAAATAATTTCGTTTCTTTTTCGTGTATTTAATTTGGCGCGAAAGTTCTACGTAATTTCAGACACCTCATCGCACTCCTGTGATCCTAATACAATGCTGGTTTTGTACGAAAATTTCGTTTCGCTTATAATTAATTATTTCTCGACTTTGGGCTACTCACGTGTAGATGTCGTCACCGGAGTCGGAAATAATTAAAAAATTTAATTTCGGTACTTTTGGTAGTATTTAATTTGGCGCGAAAGTTCTACGTAATTTCAGACACCTCATCGCACTCCTGTGATCCTAATACAATGCTGGTTTTGTACGAAAATTTCGTTTCGCTTATAATTAATTATTTCTCGACTTTGGGCTACTCACGTGTAGATGTCGTCACCGGAGTCGGAAATATTTTAAAAAATAATTTCGTTTCTTTTTCGTGTATTTAATTTGGCGCGAAAGTTCTACGTAATTTCAGACACCTCATCGCACTCCTGTGATCCTAATACAATGCTGGTTTTGTACGAAAATTTCGTTTCGCTTATAATTAATTATTTCTCGACTTTGGGCTACTCACGTGTAGATGTCGTCACCGGAGTCGGAAATATTTTTAAAAAATAATTTCGTTTCTTTTTCGTGTATTTAATTTGGCGCGAAAGTTCTACGTAATTTCAGACACCTCATCGCACTCCTGTGATCCTAATACAATGCTGGTTTTGTACGAAAATTTCGTTTCGCTTATAATTAATTATTTCTCGACTTTTGGCTACTCATGTGTAGATGTCGTCACCGGAGTCGGAAATATTTTAAAAAAATAATTTCGTTTCTTTTTCGTGTATTTAATTTGGCGCGAAAGTTCTACGTAATTTCAGACACCTCATCGCACTCCTGTGATCCTAATACAATGCTAGTTTTGTACGAAAATTTCGTTTCGCTTATAATTTATTATTTCTCTTCTTTATGATACTCATGTGTTGTTGTCGTCACCGGAGTCGGAAATTTTTTTTAAATTTAATTTCGTTTCTTTTTCGTTTATTTAATTTGGCGCGAAAGTTCTACGTAATTTCAGACACCTCATCGCACTCCTGTGATCCTAATACAATGCTGGTTTTGTACGAAAATTTCGTTTCGCTTATAATTAATTATTTCTCGACTTTGGGCTACTCACGTGTAGATGTCGTCATCGGGTCGGAAATATTTTTAAAAATAATTTCGTTTCTTTTTCGTATTTAATTTGGCGCGAAAAGTTCTATTGTACTGACACCTCATCGCACTCCTGTGATCCTAATACAATGCTGGTTTTGTACGGCAATTTCGTTTCGCTTATAATTAATTATTTTCGACTTTGGGCTACTCACGTAAAGATGTCGTCACCGGAGTCAAATATTTTTTAAAAAATAATTTCGTTTCTTTTCGTGTATTTAATTTGGCGCGAAAAGTTCTACGTAATTTCAGACACCTCATCGCACTCCTGTGATCCTAATACAATGCTAGTTTTGTACGAAAATTTCGTGTTTCCTTAGTAATTAATTATTTCTCGACTTTGGGGCTACTCACTCATGTAGATGTCGTCACCGGAGTCGGAAATATTTTTAAAAAATAATTTCGTTTCTTTTTTTCGTATTTAATTTGGCGCGAAAGTTCTACGTAATTTCAGACACCTCATCGCACTCCTGTGATCCTA